>CM062816.1:1254859842-1255093629 GCA_031772625.1 Pinus tabuliformis | reverse complement strand
TGTTCAGTCGTCGGGTTGAATAAGGGAGTCCATCTCTTGAGAAGGACAGGGGCATGTTCGAAGTGCCAAAACGAGGATAGGACCCAATTTGTGTGGTCGGCACGAGCGAATCGAAGCGCGAACCATCCTCTCACAAAGGTTTGTACAAAGGGTATGTCTACTAGATGATGCCCCCATACTTCCGTAGCCCAGGCTTTGAGTCTTTCAGCCGAATAATGTCTGCCTCTGATGCGTCCCACGAGGACTCTGTCTGCGAAGTCCATAATATCGCCCCACTGTATATCTTCTTCAAGCCTGAGAAAGGTGTCCTCAGCCCTGGATTTGAAACAACGGTACTTCTGATTGTGGCCAGATCTCGCCGGAGGGTTTGTTACCGAGGCGGGGCCAAAACCCTGGAGGGGGGGAGCGCTGGGAGCATGGTGCAGGGGATCGGTTCTGGAGGTGAATTGAGGCCCAAAGAGAGGCGGAATCCCAGTGATACTACCCGATAGAGCTCCCGCAGATGAGGAGGCGGTCAGGGGGGGGCGGAATGCGGAGGGTCCAAGGATGACTGGGGAATCGAGGGGTGGTGAGGGGCGGAACTAGGGTTAGGGTTTATGCAGTCCGCCACAAAACCCAGGGTGGCCGGAGAGTGAGGAGGGGTGGATAAAGCCGGCCAGGTGGGGGGGGAGTCCGGGAGAATAACGGGATGATGACCAGACAACAGCCCATCGGAATAAGAAACCATATTTTCCGGGAGATCAGTATGGAACATACCTTGAGCTGTAGGGTAGGGTGTACGCCAGATGGAGACGCCCTCCAGCGGGTCCTCGGAGTAATCGACATCGTCCTGTTCCTCCATGTTGATAGCGACAAACCTCGAAACAGCGGAACAGCGAAATCCTCGGAACAGTTAACCGCCATTTATTATTATTATAATAAAATAAAATCTAATTATTTTATCTTTGCAAAAACTATTGCTTCCATTAAAGTGTGATGGCCAAGGCCTTTATTTTGCTGAAGCAGGGTTTTTCAATACCATCTCTACCCAAAAAATCTCATAGTTACAAAGGGTTTCACTAGCTTTTGTTGTATTTCAAATCCTATATTTTAGATAATTTTATTTAATATATTTAATTATAATAATAATAAATCTTTTTTAATTATATATATACTAAATAATATATATATATATATGTCAATACTTAGAATATATTTATTTGATAGATTGACATGAAATGCATCTCAATGGTTTTTAAGGCCTTCAAACTTTACAAACTTCAAATTTACAATTTTAAGAAAGTCTTATGAAATTTAGATAAAATTGATGAGAAATATATATAAAAAAAGAAGAAAGTCTAAATTATATGTGTGTGTGTGGGGAAAATCTATTATAATTTAGTTACCAAATTAGAAGTGGGGATTACCAAACTAGAAGTGGGGATTGCTATACCCTAATCCAGGTTGACTCATCACTATTATTCAAAGAAATTCATGCCACATAAAATTTAATATTAAATAAAATATAATAAACATTTATTTAATAGATTGAATTAAAATTTAATGTTATATAAAATATAATTAAAAAATTTAATAGTTAGATTATATTATTTTATTTGATAAACTAACATAAAATTTAATATTATACCATTGATTGATACAAAATTTAATATTTTTTTTGTAAGTTTGGTAGGACTACATCTTCATCATGTCCAACTTCTCACCCCTATTTGGAATATAAAATTTAATATTAAGTAAGATATAATAATACATTTATTTGATATATTGACATAAAATATAATGTTAAACAAAGCATTTATTATTATATAGAGACTTGCTATCACAATAAGTCAATAGTTGATAATTTTAATTTTCATTGATGACAAAATGATAGGTACTTTCAACAAGTTTTATAAATGATAAGACTAACAATATTCTAAATTTAAAGGGACATTTAATGAACGTGTAGTGATGTATAATTTTTTTAAAAGATCACAAATTTAAATACAAAAGACATTAGAATATGTACACCTCTATAAACTTTAATAATTAACTAGTTGGGTGGGAAATCATATTACTTTCGGAAAAAACAAAATAAATTCATACATTAACTTAATAATAACATTAAAATTATTTTATTTTATTTATTATTATTATAATAAAATAAAATCCAATTATTTTATCTTTGCAAAAACTATTCCTTCCATTAAAGTGTGATGGCCAAGGACTTTATTTTGCTGAAGCAGGGTTTTTCAATACCATCTCTACCCAAAAAATCTCATAGTTACAGAGGTTTCACTAGCTTTCGTTGTATTTCAAATCCTATCTTTTAGATAATTTTATTTAATATATTTAATTATAATAATAATAAATCTTTTTTAATTATATATATATATATATATATATATATATATATATAGTCAATAATTAGAATATATTTATTTGATATATTGACATAAAATGCATCTCAAAGGTTTTTAAGGCCTTCAAACTATACAAATTTCAAATTTACATTTTTAAGAAAGTCTTATGAAATTTAGATAAAATTGATGAGAAATATATAAAAAAAAGAAGAAGAAAGTCTAAATTATATATATGTGTGTGTGTGGGGAAAATCTATTATAATTTAGTTACCAAATTAGAAGTGGGGGATTGCTATCCCCTAATCCAAGTTGACTCATCACTATTATTCAAAGAAATTCATGCCACATAAAATCTAATATTAAATAACTATAATAAACATTTATTTAATAGATTGAATTAAAATTTATGTTATATAAAATATAATTAAAAAATTTTAATAGTTAGATTATATTATTTTATTTGATAAACTAACATAAAATTTAATTTATACCATTGATTGATATAAAATTAATATTTTTTTGTAAGTTTGGTAGGACTACTCTTCATCATGTCCAACTTTCTCACCCCTATCCGAATAAAAATTTAATATTAAATAAGATATAATAATACATTTATTTGATATATTGACATAAAATATAATGTTAAATAAAGTATTTATTATTATATAGGGACTTGCTTCACAATAAGTCAATAGTTGATATTTTCATTTTCATTGGTAGAACAAGGTGGTCTAGGAATGATTAATATATATTTAATTTTCATGGTGACAAAATGTTAGGTACTTTCAACAAATTTTATAAATGATAAGACTAACAATATTCTAATTTAAAGGGTATTTAATGAACCTGTAGTGATTATTTAACTGTGGATATATTTTTATATGAGATCACAAATTAAATACAAAGGACATTAGAATATGTACGCCTCTATAAACTTTAATAGGGTTAAATAGTTTGGCGGAAATCATATTTCTTACCGGTAAAAACAAATAAATTCTACATTAATTTGATTTCTAACTTCACAATAACATTAAAATTAACATTATTTTATTTATTATTATTATAATAAAATAAAATCTAATTATTTTATCTTTGCAAAAACTATTGCTTCCATTAAAGTGTGATGGCCAAGGCCTTTATTTTGTTGAAGTAGGGTTTTTCAATACCATCTCTACCCAAAAAATCTCATAGTTACAAAGGGTTTCACTAGCTTTTGTTGTATTTCAAATCCTATATTTTAGATAATTTTATTTAATATATTTAATTATAATAATAATAAATAATTTTTAATTATATATATACTAAATAATATATATAAAAAAGTCAATAATTAGAATATATTTATTTGATAGATTGACATAAAATGCATCTCAATTTTAAGCCTTCAAACTTTACAAACTTCAAATTTACATTTTAAGAAAGTCTTATGAAATTTAGATAAAATTGATGAGAAATATTTACAAAAAGAAGAAGAAAGTCTAAATTATATGTGTGTGTGGAAAATCTATTATAATTTAGTTACCAAATTAGAAGTGGGGATTACCAAACTAGAAGTGGGGGATTGCTATCCCTAATCCAGGTTGACTCATTACTATTATTCAAAGAAATTCATGCCACATAAAATTTAATATTAAATAAAATATAATAAACATTTATTTAATAGATTGAATTAAAATTTAATGTTATATAAAATATAATTAAAAAATTTAATAGTTAGATTATATTATTTTATTTGATAAACTAACATAAAATTTAATATTATACCATTGATTGATACAAAATTAATTTTTTTTTGTAAGTTTGGTAGGACTACATCTTCATCATGTCCATCTTCTCACCCCTATTTGGAATATAAAATTTAATATCATATAAGATATAATAATACATTTATTTGATATATTGACATAAAATATAATGTTAAATAAAGCATTTATTATTATATAGGGACTTGCTATCACAATAAGTCAATAGTTGATAATTTTCATTTTCATTGTAGAACAAAGGTGGTCTAAGGAGTGCATTAATATTTACATTTTCAGTGATGACAAAATGATAGGTACTTTCAACAAGTTTTATAAATGATAAGACTAACAATATTCTAAATTTAAAGGGACATTTAATGAACTTGTAGTGATTATTTAACTGTGTATATTTTTTTAAAAGATCGCAAATTTAAATACAAAGGACATTAGATTATGTACACCTCTATAAACTTCAATAATTAAATAGTTGGGTGAGAAATCATATTACTTAGGGAAAAAACAAAATAAATTCATACATTAATTTGATTTCTAACTTAAAATAACATTAAAATTAAATTATTTTATTTATTATTATTATAATAAAATAAAATCCAATTATTTTATCTTTGCAAAAACTATTCCTTCCATTAAAGTGTGATGGCCAAGGACTTTATTTCGCTGAAGCAGGGTTTTTCAATACCATCTCTACCCAAAAAATCTCATAGTTACAAAGGGTTTCACTAGCTTTCATTGTATTTCAAATCCTATATTTTAGATAATTTTATTTAACATACTTAATTATAATAATAATAAATCTTTTTTAATTATATATATACTAAATAATATATATAAAAAAGTCAATAATTATAATATATTTATTTGATACCCCGGATGCGGGTGATCTGTAGAGCAATAACCACGATGGGACGGAGGAAGGCGGAGCATGGCTGGCACCTGTCCAGCATGCTCGCCAGACAGAACTTCAGGTGGGAAGACATTAATGCGAAGGTGATTAACACCATGGGAGCTCATCTGTTCGGTCTTGGCATTAAAACACTGACCACTTACGCCTGCTCAGAAGGATTTCGGCCTGCAGCGAACTTGATTGCCATAGTAATGGCGGGTGAGGATCGAGGGAATGGCACCTGCGTTTTAAATGACCTCACTGCCAGTAATCTGAGTCTATGCTTCATTCTGTTCGGAAAGATCCGGAGCTGTGAGAAAGAATGGGTCTGGGGATGGTCTGACGTCGGAGGCTGGTTTCGAATTGAGCCTGAGACTACGCTCTGGCGGTGTAATTCCCTCACAGAGACAAGCAACAGCCCCTGTGGTGTCAATACAGGTCAAGGTAGCTCCACTGTTGGAGACTTTTTTACTGCTGTTCGAGTTTGTCATTACGCGATGCCGAGACCCCGCCAGCGTATGCTGAGTCGCAGAGGATCTGGAAGAGGCACCCCTTCACGGCCCCCTGCTGAGTCGGGTTCCTTGGGGATTTCTTCTCATCATCGGGGAACAGAGCGCATTCTGACCCCTAGCCACTACCTGGACCCAAATTCTCCAGACTCTGCCAATTCGTCTTCATTTGGTTCAGCCACTTTCTCGTTCAACTGCTCTCTCACGCGCCCTCGAATAATGGCTCATGTCTCTGTTCTCTTCATCGAGGAAGCTCAGAACGAGGGAGATTCCAGCGCTCCAATTCCACATTATGAGGAAGTCCATAATCCCAGTTCTCCAAAGCCCACCTTGGAAATGCATCAGGAGCAGCCCCAGCCAGCCAGCGCCATCAGCTTCATGCCGGAGGCCCATGCTCAGCCGGACATGCAGGAACCGGAAATGGGTTGGTGTAGGATCGTAGAGGAGAAGCCCGATGAGTAATCCAGGTTCCAGCTCTCACCATTTTTGGATGCCCAGTGAAAAGGAGGAAAGGTTATCTATGGTTCTGTCTGTCAATCTTTCTTCATGTTTTCTGTACCGTTTCTATTGTCTAGTGTCTGATGTGGCGATGCTACTTGTGTCTGTATACCCTTCACAGGGAATGTCTAGTGTCAGATATGTGCATCACTCTGTCTCCCCTGCGCGGGAAGTAAGGTTCAATCTCTCTGTTTCTGAATCTGTCATGAACAAACGGCCTAACTCACAGGCTTGATGGCTCTCTGTTCTCCAAGGATGTAATTGTTCTCTTTTTTGTATATAATAGATTAAACTTACTTAGCAATATATATATATATATATGATAGATAAACATAAAATGCATCTCAAAGGTTTTGAAGGCCTTCAAACTTTACAAACTTCAAATTTAAAATTTTAAGAAAGTCTTATGAAATTTAGATAAATTTGATGAGAAATATATATAAAAAGAAGAAGAAAGTCTAAATTATATATGTGTGTGTATGGGGAAAATCTATTATAATTTAGTTACCAAATTAGAAGTGGGGGATTACCAAACTAGAAGTGGGGGATTGCTATCCCCTAATCCAAGTTGACTCATCACTATTATTCAAAGAAATTCATGCCACATAAAATTTAATATTCAATAAAATATAATAAACATTTATTTAATAGATTGAATAAAAATTTAATGTTATATAAAATGTAATTAAAATTTTTTAATAGTTAGATTATATTATTTTATTTGATAAACTAACATAAAATTTAATATTATACCATTGATTGATATAAAATTTAATATTTTTTTTGTAAGTTTGGTAGGATTACATCTTCATCATGTCCAACTTCTCACCCCCATCAGGAATATAAAATTTAATATTAAATAAGACATAATAATACATTTATTTGATATATTGACATAAAATATAATGTTAAATAAAGTATTTATTATTATATAGGGACTTGCTATCACAATAAGTCAATAGTTGATAATTTTCATTTTCATTGGTAGAACAAAGGTGGTCTAAGGAATGCATTAATATATTTACATTTTCATTGATGACAAAATGATAGGTACTTTCAACAAGTTTTATAAATGATAAGACTAACAATATTCTAAATTTAAAGGGACATTTAATGAACTTATAATGATTATTTAACTGTGTATATTTTTTTAAGAGATCACAAAATTAAATACAAAGGACATTAGAATATGTACACCTCTATAAACTTTAATAATTAAATGGTTGGGTGGGAAATCATATTACTTCCGGAAAAAAAAAAAAAAAAATTCATACATTAATTTGATTTCTAACTTAACAATAACATTAAAATTAAATTATTTTATTTATTATTATTACAATAAAATAAAATCCAATTATTTTATCTTTGCAAAGACTATTCCTTCCATTAAAGTGTGATGGCCAAGGTCTTTATTTTGCTGAAGCAGGGTTTTTCAATACCATCTCTACCCAAAAAATCTCATAGTTACAAAGGGTTTCACTAGCTTTCGTTGTATTTCAAATCCTATATTTTAGATAATTTTATTTAATATATTTAATTATAATAATAATAATAATAATATTTTTTTAATTATGTATATACTAAATAATATATATAAAAAGTCAATAATTAGAATATATTTATTTGATAGATTGACATAAAATGCATCTGAAAGATTTTTAAGGCCTTCAAACTTTACAAATTACAAACTTCAAATTTACAATTTTAAGAAAGCCTTATGAAATTTAGATAAAATTGATGAGAAATATATCAAAAAAGAAGAATAAAGTATAAATTATATATGTGTGTGGGGGAAAATCTATTATAATTTAGTTATCAAACTAGAAGTGGGGGATTGCTATCCCCTAATCCAAGTTGACTCATCACTATTATTCAAAGAAATTCATGCCACATAAAATTTAATATTAAATAAAATATAATAAACTTTTATTTAATAGATTGAATTAAAATTTAATGTTATATAAAATATAATTAAGAAAATTTAATAGTTAGATTATATTATTTTATTTGATAAACTAACACAAAATTTAATATTATACCATTGATTGATATAAAATTTAATATTTTTTTGTAAGTTTGGTAGGACTACATCTTCATCATGTCCAACTTCTCACCCCTATCCGGAATATAAAATTTAATATTAAATAAGATATAACAATACATTTATTTGATATATTGACATAAAATATAATGTTAAATAAAGTATTTATTATTATATAGGGACTTGCTATCACAATAAGTCAATAGTTGATAATTTTCATTTTCATTGGTAGAACAAAGGTGGTCGAAGGAATGCATTAATATATTTATATTTTCATTGATGACAAAATGATAGATACTTTCAACAAGTTTTATAAATGATTAGACTAACAATATTCTAAATTTAAAGGGACATTTAATGAACTTGTAGTGATTATTTAACTGTGTATATTTTTTTAAGAGATCACAAATTTAAATACAAAGGACATTAGAATATGTACACCTCTATAAACTTTAATAATTAAATAGTTGGGTGGGAACATTAATTTGATTTCTAACTTAACAATAACAATAACATTAAAATTAAATTATTTTATTTATTATTATTATAATAAAATAAAATCCAATTATTTTATCTTTGCAAAAACTATTCCTTCCATTAAAGTGTGATGGCCAAGGCCTTTATTTTGCTGAAGCAGGGTTTTTCAATACCATCTCTACCCAAAAAATCTCATAGTTACAAAGGGTTTCACTAGCTTTCGTTGTATTTCAAATCCTATATTTTAGATAATTTTATTTAATATATTTAATTATAATAATAATAAATCTTTTTAAATTATATATATATATATATATATATATATATATTCAAAATAATTTCCAATAATACTCATGTCTCTTGCCTTATCATTAACCAAAAGATATCCCTAATAAAATTATATTATTATAAAACTGTGGCATAAGATGCAAAGATGTAATATGTACCAATCCATTATGTGGTAAGGAATTTCATATATATATATATATATATTCTCACATGTACTTAAATTCTATCAATGAATAAGAAATTTCTTTGAGAGTGATTTGCTTACTTTTTTTAGTTTGTAATATATTCATTCTAAATATTTTTGCAATTTTTTTCTAAAGAGTTTATTTGCTTTTTGTAATTTCTAGTTTCTCATTGAGTGGGTACAAGTACAGATTGTGGTAATCTAAACATGGAAAAACTAAATTTATTAAGACAATTAAAGATAGTTCTACAACTAATTTGATTGTAATGTAAAATTATGAAATGTAAAAAAGTAAATTAGTTTTGGGTTGTCCCAAGATAATGTTATGCAATCAAAGTAATTAAAAGAAAATAATATGTTATAAGTCCAATTTATATATCTAAAGGATTTATCCTCCACTTCAACTTCAAAGTAAACCTTAAATCTATCATTTTAGATTAAAAAAATATGAACAAAAGACTATAATTAGTTCCAAATGCAATTTTACAATTTCAAATTAAAAATTAAATGAATGACAATCTAGAAAAAGAAAATTACCTAACCTATCACCAATGCTTCTTATAAATAAACTTTTGTTTACATTTAGCCCAAAACCAAATATATTTTCAAAATGTGAGAATCTCGAAAATGGACTCAACTTTAAGCTCCTCAAAGCTCCTAAACTTCTTTAAAACAATCTTACTTATCAATAAATTTTAATGATCTGGATTTAAACAGGAACGCAACAAATCACAGAGATAACCACATACACAGAGATGCAGCGGAAATAATACTTCATTTCATTAATGTAAAACACTGAAATGTGTTTACAAACAACAATGGAAATAAACCAGCTAGGGCGATGGTAGCTTATCTCTGAGAAGAGATGTGGCGTCTACATGCCTCTGAACTGTGTTACAATGAGGCTCGAAGGCCTTTTTATTGTTGAGAAACAATGGAAAAGCCTTAACATCCCAAAACCTAACCCTAGAAGATGAAATGCCAAATTGTGGGCCCCGTTTTGGGTAAGTTGGTACATCAACTTCCCGGGGTCGTAACTTTGGCACGCGATCTTCGTTTGACGCGTACAATAGCTCGTTAGAAAGATCTATCTGAGTACTACAACTTTGGGTCCAATGTTGCTCTCAAATTTCCCAAAAAACGTCGTTTAGGGCCTCAAAACAGCTACGGAAGTTCAAGACCCGAAAAACTGCTACTAGAAACTGAAAAATTGAAAGAGACAGTTGTGGGGGTCCAAGTGGGATAGGTGGGTGGCCACCAACATCCACCTAGATCATTTAATTAACTAATTCTCATTTAATAGTATATTTTATTGGTTAAAAAATTATAAAATTTTAAAGATAGTAGTAAGTGATAAGGTATTTTTAAAAATAAATAAATGGTTAAACTCTTCCCAACTTCGAGCTTCTATTTTACCTTGTTTTTGTCTTAATGGATTTTCAATATTCTTTAGTTGAGCTTTTTTAGAAGAATGAAAAAGGTTCATGATTATAATTTTCCCTTCTTTTTTTGGAGTTATGGGTGTTATCGGGAAAAGTAGTGTCCATTCAGAGCTACTAGTCCCACTAAGATGGGTAGCTATCTTAGAAACAAACATATTAAAGTTAATTGTGTTTTCCTTTATGAGAGATAGATGAGAGAGAAGCGGAGAGTACCAACCTCAGTCTTTCGCTAGTCTCCTTGCTTGATTCCTCTCTTCTTTGATAGAGCTTTCGCCAGTCCTTTCTCGCTTGTCCCGCTTCAAAGAACACCTGTAGAGTCAAGGCAACAAAATACCATCAAAGCATAGAGATCTATAACCATAAATAATGTAGGATCAGATGTACATTAACCATATAAATGCATACACACATACAAGATTCAGAGATACACAAGCATATGGAGGAAAACTCAAATAGCTTTATTGATAGAAGTAGTAGAAGAGAGGATTACAACCAGGCTGTCTGATCTAGCATCATCCTCCTAGCATGAAAGCCCTCTTCACCTCATACAAAGCAATATCACCCAACAATGTCTTCAAAGAGAAACCAACAACACTTCCTTGCAAATTACAAAATTCCAGCCTTTGGATCTCTTGGATGAGGGATCCATATATAGATGTTTTCAGGAGAGTGAGTCAGCTTCTGGGATTTTGATTAGTGTCATTTCACTGATAGTCCTTGGTTCCACTTGGAGATTTCAGATCTCTTACTCATCCCTGGGTGAATTCAGTGAGGCAAGTGTCATATGAGCAATTTCTAGAAGATTCTCTGGGTTTCCACCTAGCAAACTGCTTCTGCCATTTATCTGCTCTCGCTCATCACACCCTATAGAAGGGCTTTCCAGTATGCATCGCACCCCCCGTGTGTAATAGGTGAGATGCATCGCACCCTATGCATGGAGCAGTCTGTATGGTCTTGTTTTGACCAGTTCTGAGTAGTTTTTCATGGAGAACTTCTGGGAGATGATGTAATCAGCTGGCCTTGTTCCTTTAGGGTATGAAACAAAAATTTTAGGGGTTTAGAAGCCCTTGGTTTATGGACATATGTGATTGGGGTTTCAGTGCCCAAATATGTCTATAACAGTTGCCCCCTAAAGCATGAGGTCGTGAATCCTTTTGATGTCGAGTGAAATGCTTTATAATGAGGATCCGAGGTTTTTCGAACTGGAAAGTGACTTGTAATAAGATACAACACAATACATTATCTTCACAATATTTTCATGATTTATCTGAGGCGGGCATTCCCATGCTCAGCTTTATAACATGTACATAAGACAGACAATCGTCTGTGTGGCAAACTGATGATTCTGGTAGAGCCATCATCCTTTAGTTTGGATGATTATCTGTGCAGCTGTGATGTACATTTGATGTCTTTATTTTCCTGAATATAGCACAGCCCGAATTGATGAAATCACATCCGGGGTCTTCAAACTCGTTCAATCTTCGCCCGAAGTACAAGTCGATCCATGTGAAAAAATGTTCTGATGTCGAACATGGAAAGACATCAGCTGATTACCAGCCAATGATGTAATATGTTAACAGGCGCGAGAGGAATCACCGATAATGATGATGACCCTCAAGGTAATACAGTACAATTCACGTGGTGTGAATACATGAGTCGAAGTCGAACACCACGTAAAATCTTTCGATCGAAGGCCATTGATGTAAACCTATAGCCGGAAGTGAGAAACTTGCCATTGAGGCATGCAAGATTCAAAGTACTGAAAGGGTTGTTCCTAAGTCAACTTCTTGGATAATGAGCTGATGTCGACAAGAAGAGACCCGTCATAGGAGGGCTTTAATGAATCCCACATCTACGACACAAAACGGAGCAAATGATTTTGTGGAGGTGAAAACGATATGATGATACAAGGTTCAGGGTGGCAGTCATGAAAAAATGGAGAGTGAAGGTATTGCAACGATGAGATGTTAGCTAGGTTGGTGAATCCTCTAAGCGACTTCTCTTGAACATATTGGCGACACTAAGATGGATTGGTAGCCTTAACCCCAAGGTGGATGGTACGGTGGACCAATGGTGATATGACCAGTGAATGGAATAACCCAACCCGACTCAATCATGGTGATGAAGTGAAAGTGTCATGTTCAAGAGCGACCTGCTACCAATGAGGTTGTTCAAGTTTTCTTCCCTTTTTCCCCAGTCATTGCTGACCAGTACCTCTTTATTTTTGTCAAGATTGAGGAGGATAAAATATGCTTGTTCTATAATTTTCCCTTCGGGCAAACCCGTCGCTATGTTTTAATGAGCCTAGCGAGAGTGAAACTCAATATTGTCTGCATGGACAAGTTTGTCGCTATTGTTTTAACGAGTTTAATGAAAAAGATAACTCGGCCCTTTTCAATTTTAGAGAGTCTAAAAAAGGACGTAAAGGCAACTCCAGTGGTCCTATTTTGTAATGTAATCCCTTAAGTCTGAAAAAGTGTAAAATAATACGAAAGGGATGACTTTTCGATAGTTTAACAAGCCAAACAAGACAAGCACTCGATCTTTTTGTGTAATAATCCCTTAGGTCCACAAAGATTAAAATCTAGAGGAGGGATAGCACTTCCGGTTGCTTTAACGAGCTGGAGAGGCCAATTGCTCGGCAATCTTTTCATATTTTACGAGTCAGATGAAAAGAGCTTAAAGGAGACTCGTTTTTGAGGAACGTGTGATGTTTTGGATAGCAACTGGTTCCAGGTAAGGTTTGGAACATTCCAATCACGACAGTGTAACGGAGGAGGCTAATAGAATCACTCGTCGCAGTTGTTCCTAAAAAGGGTAAACAATCAAATGGAGGCGTATGATCGGCTAAAAAAGAGTGGAGGTGATGGTAAGAACACGACCAAGGTTCAAAAGCTGATAGTCATGCGATCAAAATGGTTATTTACCAGGGGTGGGGTTCATTTTTTTTTAATGAGCTTGAACTCTATGGAAACACTTGCTCATTTCTAGGTTTATTTTTTGATGAGCTTGAACTTCGCGTAAAACTGCTCATGGCGAGGTTTATTTTTTAACGAGCTTGAACTTTGCGTAAAACTACTCGTAGCATGGTTCATATTTTAATGAGCTTGAACCATGCGACAACATATGCTCATATTCGGTTTCATGTTTACACAAGCTTGAAACGAAAAACTATGCTTGTTATAAGTTCGCATGCCCCTAGCATAGTGACGCAAATCAAGGTGCATGCCCCCCAAGCTTCATTGCATTCAACAAGGTGGTTGGAATGAAGGTTTACCTTCGAGATATTTGAAAGGCTCGACTTGGAAAGGGAGTTGTTTCATTTTTTAATGAGGTTGACACAGTAAAAGAACTATCCTCATGACTCCTTGTTTCATTTTTTAACGAGGTCGACACGAGATAAGAACTCTCCTCGGAATCCACCGTATTTACAGTATTTGATAGAAAATCAAAAACTGAAGGATGATTAAGGTTGTTGGAATAATCTTCGTGGTAATCCAGAAGATGGGAACGATGGTGGTAATCTTCCCATGGTGCCTCTCCTATCATCATTAACTGAATGATTCCTTCGTCTGTAGAATGTACATGCGACCAAGGATCTGAAGAGATACCATATTCCTTAGACCTATCTGTCCAAACACTCAATGAGCGTTGATTTGGGTTTGCCCCCCAGGCTAGGAAAATTGATTGGTACAATATTTCTATTGGGCTTGGGGGAAATACCTAGCGATGATCCATGCTGAAAAATGTTCGGGAATCTTCTGAATCTTTTAGATATAGAAGATATCATATTGCAGGTTTCCACTTCTGCCAGATTACTTGGAGGCGGTAGGGAAAAAGTACCCATTAAAGTAGGGTCTTTTAGGAGGCCTACTCCGATATTTTGAAGCGAATGAGAGCTTCCATGGATCATTGGAATGCTTCCCATAACTTGTGAACTATTGGGGAGAAAGGTTTGTTGGTCAACAATTATAATTCCTCCTTGAAAAGGAAATGCAATCTTTCTAAAGTACGTTGACACAACTGCAACCATAGAATAAATCCAGGGCCTTCATAGTAGGATATTGTAATCGAGGTTTCCATCGATAACTTCGACGTCAATTTCTATTGTTTTACCCCCCAGTTCAACTTGCAAGTTACTTAAAATCCCGTAGGTGGTGTATGTTCGTCCATCGAATGCTTTTAATGTCTTTGACGATCCCGACAAGGGTGGTGAGCCTAAATTTTTCTAGCAACTCATTGACATAATGCAGGTAGATGCCCCCTCATTAATAATTGTGCGATGAACAATTTTGCTGAGGGCTTTCACTTGTATGAGGAAAGCGAGTTGAGCTGGTAACTGAGGTTCATATCCTTTATGATTAAATGCCACGAGATTGGAATCCGCTGGGTCAATCCCACATATTTCTGATAATAGAGCTTGCTTTTGGGAGGGGCAATTTTGCAATACTTCAAGTGTCGACATAGTGGACGATGATTGGGCCAGATCCTCTACTATATTATAATTCTATGCTCCTCGGGCGCGAGGATTAAATGTCAATTTGTGTACTACTCCCTTTGGCGGCTTTATCGTGAGCTCAGGAATGATGGGTGGCACAACTTCAGTCGAAGTTGTTGTCGAACTACTAGGTTGGTCTGTAGCCTTGTTGTTCGACAGTTGTGGATTCCCGTAATATTTATTCCTTGTCGGTATCAAAGCATCATTTTGATGTTTCGCAATGGACAACATAAGCACTTGGGATGGGGAAGCATTGTCGCTAGCAACCAGATTGGTTTCTGGGTTTGAAAATGGATCGGTCAATACTGTTGAGGTTTTTTAACTCTTAAAGAATTTCTTAATCTCAACTTTATATGGACAGTCCTTCGTCCAATGGTCTTCATCACATATGTGACATGCTGAAGGAGGCTTCTTTTGCCCAGAAGGGTTTGCAGAAGATTTTTTAGGAGAAGAATCATCCTGTTTCTTCTTTTTGCTTTTCCCTTTCTTCTTGCCCCTTGGTTGCTTCGGTTCTTTGCCTTTGTCATCGACATGGCATTAACCTCCGAGGCAAGAAGTTCTTCATTTAAATTTTGACCAAAAATCGTACGAGATTTCATAGATGTAGCCTTTGCGGTTTTCATGCTTGTCGTACCTATCACGCCATCACCAGCATGAGAGTCTTTGTTTGACTTAGGAGGAGGAGGAACAGAAAACTCTGGTCTAGGAGCATCAGGGATTTTGTAATAGAGCATGCCAGATTGAGTATAGATCAAGTCTAGATATTGTGCACGAGCAATGACCTGCTCTTCAGTGACAACTCCCCCTTTAGCCACATCTTCTGTAATAGAAGGCAACAAATGATCAGGAACACATGCCTTTACCATTCGATGATGACGCCGCCATTCATGAATATGATCAGATATGTGAGTGGCTAGCGTCTTCTTAAAATTGGTAAGAAGCTCGATTCCTGTTTCGTACCTTATGGGTAATTGAAAATGGGTTAAAAAGGTGGTGGCAAGGGCGTTGAAGTTATCGAATGAAGCTCTAGGCAATTCGATGCACCATTTTGCTGCTAAACCAGTTAACGTTTGCTGAAAAAGGCGAAGCCTAATCGAATCATCATTAAGAGTGTTAGACAAACACCACAGATGAAAGGTCATCACATGATTCGACGAATCTTCACCCAGATTTCCATTGAATTTAAGAATATCTGACGGAAGTTTATGAGGAATCGTCGGCCACCAAGGGGCGTAAGCAATTGGATCATTTATTAGCCGATTCAGATCTGGTAATTCTAAAGTTGCAACGAAAGGCAACTGTTGATTCAGATTTGGTGAAGCATACCCAGGATAAGATGGGATCACCTGAGCAGTTGGTCTTTGCATAACAGCATAATGTATTTGATGCTGATAACTTTGATAAGGTTGATGGGCATAACCACTTTGATATGATTGATGGTAACCGTTTCGAATATACGGTTGCCCATTACCTGTAAAGCTCTGTTGCTCAGGTCTTCGGTAAGCTTGCTGGAATTGCGGTTGTTGATATTGCACCAGCCATGGTTGTGAAACCATTTGTTGTTGCCCAATACTAGATGTTTGACCAAGATGAGGGGTTATAGTACCTGTTTGAGCTTGCGTCGCTTCAGTTAAGGATCCAATAATTGGTGGTTGTGATTGAGTCGTGGAGACAAGAGGCTGTTGTATTATGACCTAAGAAACTGGAGGTTGACATACAATAGGTAGCGCTTGTATTTGTGACACTGTCACAATAGCCGGTGTAGTGGGAATATTCGACACAGGTTGATTTGGTTGTATGGAATATACAACTCTTGATTGTTGAGGCAGTATTGGTATCCAACCACTGGATGTGATTCCAGCCTGACCCGAATTCTGTTGTGAACTCTCATATGGTTGTTCTCCCGGAGGGAACAATGAAAAGGCATACTGCCCCTAATCCAGGTGGATATTGGTGGCCACCTGCCAAGTCCACCTGGACCCTCACCATTGTTTCTCTCAACATTTTCAGTTTCCTTAATTGTAGCACAACTTACTATTTTTAGCAGTTTTTCGGGTCTTGAACTTCCAGAGCCATTTTGAGGCCCTAAACGACATTTTTTGGGAAATCTAGGGAAACAAGGGTCCATGGACCCATGTTGCCTCCCAAAGTAGTAGTTCTCGGATAGATCTTTCTAATGAGCTATTATACGCATCAAACGGAGATCGTATGCCAAAGTTACAACCCCGGGAAGTTGGTGTACCAATTTACCCAAACGGGGCCCATAGTTTGGCGTTTCATCTTCTAGGGTTAGGTTTTGGAATGTTAAGGGTTTTCCATTGTTTCTCAACAATAAATAGGCCTTCGAGCCTCATTGTAACACAGTTCAGAGGCATGTAGCCACCACATCTCTTCTCAGAGATAAGCTACCATTGCCTTAGCTAGTTTATTTCCATTACTGTTTGTAAGCATATTTCAGTGTTTTACATTAATGAAATGAAGTATTATTTCCACTGCATATCTGTGTTTATGGTTATCTCTGCAATTTGTTGCGTTCCTGCTTAAGTCTAGATCAGTGGTATCAGAGCGGTCTGCTTTTTCTCTGTTTTTCTTTGAATGTCCCCAACAAGGTCAGGATATAAGGAGTTGGGGCTTGAACTGGTCGAACCCTTGCAAGACCAACCTCGCAAATCCCAATGGCCTCCCATGGCGGATGAGAAGAAAGACGAGGGGGCAGGAGATCCTATTAAAATCTTGCTCGAAGAAGCCCTCGAGCGACAACGGAACGCGATGATGGACAGCTTTGCCCAGATCCTTCAGCGGCTACCCAAAAGCGACGCATTGGCTTCCAGCAGCTACTCTGGAAACGCCACGCCCTTTAAGGTACAAGTTAATTTTGAAATCCCCATATTTGAGGGTCAGATAGACGCAGATGCCGTAGATAAATGGTTAAATCTGCTAGAGGGTTATTTTTCTGTTCATGAATTTTCGAGTCGGGAAAAGATTGTTTTCGCTCTTCTCAAAGCAGCCCCCCACGTCAAGGACTGGTGGGAAACCTACTGCGAGCAAAAGGATGAAAGTACTGGCTCACTATTTTCAGCCGCACCCACCTGCAATTCATTCCGGGTGCGATCAAGGAGCAGTACTACCCTGTCGGAAGCTATGAGGATGAATACATAAAGTGGACCACGCTGTGGCAGGGAAGGGACCAAGACGTGCTGGAGTTCACCAATATTTTCCATACCCTTCGCACAAATTTGGGTATCAAGGATTCGGAGTAGCATTTGATACTAAAATACCGCGGCTGCCTGCACAAGTACATCCAGGAAGAAATACAATTCCTGAACATCGCCTCGCTCGGCACAGCATACCGATATGCCGTCAAGGTCAAGCAGAAGTTTAAACAAAAGAAGTGATACTTTGGATCTACGAATCCAAAGCAGGGGAAGGTGCCCCTAAACCACAGAACAAAGGACAAAGCCAAGGCGGGGCAACCCAAGACAACCCGCCGAAGCTGCAAGCAAAGAACAGTGCCATGAAGCCGAAAAAGGACACGGGAAAATGGTGTGAGTTCCATAAGAGCTCCACTCACAACACAAGCGAGTGTCGGGCCAAGCAGTCACTGGTGTCCTAGCTAAAGGTTTCAGAATCAGATGCATGTTCCGAATCTGAGTCAGAACCCGACAAGGGGAATGATAAAGGGAAGCAGATTATTGATGCGGATCCCAACGCCACTGTTGCTACTGCCAAGATCCAGAAAAATGAAACCGAAGATCCAGAGGAGGAGCGTCTCTTCCACTCCCAGATGTGGGTAAAGGGCTCCCCGATACAGTTCATTGTTGATAGCGGGAGCCAAAAGAACCTCATTTCAGCAGAGGTCGTGAAGCGGTTGGGCTTACTGACCACAACACATCCACAACCATACACCATCGGGTGGCTTCACCAAGGACGAGATCTTCGCGTGAGCCAGCAGTGTCGCCTTCCATACAACATCAAGCCCTTCACGGATGAGGTATTGTGTGACATTGCTCCCCTTGAAGTTTGTGATGTATTATTAGGACAACCATACTTGTGGAAGCGACATGCTGTGTATGAATCAAGGCCCCGTGCTGTTATTATTACATTGGGAAATAAGTTGTACAGGATACCAGAGGTAGCACCACCTACCGCCATCTCTTTGATTACTGCCAAACAATGCAGTAAGCTCATTTCCAAAACCAGGAAATTTGTTTTCCTGATGATACGCCCTCAAGGAAAGAAGAAGACGGTGGCCACGGCCTCCAGATAGGGCCCCTCCGCATGACAACTACAGATGGACAAGGTCGTGGAGGAGTACGAGGACATCTTCACCTCCCTACAGGGGTTCCTCTGCACTGTCAGGTCAAGCACTCCATCAATCTGACCCCAGGTGCGCCGCTACCCAATGGACCAATTTATCGGCGCTCCGTTCTGGAGAACGATGAAATCAAGAGGCAGATTCAGGAGCTCTTGCAGAAAGGTCACATCCGTCCGAGTTCATCGCCTTGTGGGAGCCCGATCGTGTTGGTACAAAAGAAGGATGGGACGTGGAGACTCTGTATTGAATATCGGGCGCTGAACAAGATCACTATCCGTAATAGGTACCCGATCCCGCGGATTGATGACCTCCTGGACCAAATAAAGGGCGAAATATTTCAGCAAGATCGTTCTGAAGTCAGGATATCACTAGGTACCCATTGAACCCTCTGATGTGTGGAAGACTGCCTTCAAATCCAAGGAGGGCCTTTTCAAATGGTTGGTTATGCCTTTCGGATTGACGAATGCTCCTGCAACCTTCATGAGGCTAATGGATGACATCTTGTGGCCATTCACCAACTCATTTGTAGTAGTATACTTGGATGACATTCTGATCTTCAACCAGAGTTGGGAAGAGCACCTCCACCACATCTGGCAGGTTCTCCAAACACTGCGGCAACACAAGCTATGTGCCAATTTGGAGAAATGCACTTTTGGCATGACCTAGGTTCAGTATCTGGGATACATCATTGATGAACAGGGGGTGCATGTGGATCCAGCCAAGATCCAAGTCATTCGGGATTGGCCATCTCCAACCACTCTAACAGAGCTCCGCAGCTTTCTAGGTCTTGCCAACTTCTACCGCAGGTTCATGTTGGGATTTTCTCATACTACTTGGCCCTTGAGTCAAGTCACCAAGGGAGGAGCGAAAGCAAAATTCTTTTGGTCTGAATCTCAACAGAAGGCGTTCATAGATTTGAAGGATCGCCTCTGCACGGCACCAGTTCTCGCGTTACCAGATTTACAACAACCATTTGAGGTCAATGTTATCACTCAGGTTGTTCCCTTTGACTCCCAAGGGAATACGGCCGAGGTAACCACTAAACAATCTTTGGGTCATAGGTCCTATCCTACCTATGACCAGAGAGGGCTCTCTCTTTATGATTTAACTTTGTTTGTGTAATATTTTAGGCTAGTTATGATGCTCAAGGGTTTGTTTTTTGGAATTTGCTGGATGATGATTTCAGTCAAGATATATATGTGCTTACCAGGGTGTTCTAGGCCATTGGGCATGGAGTCAGTGGTGCTGTATTTGTTTGATACGCTGTGTTGATATAGCGGTGATGCTGCAGAGCCAGATAGGTGTCTGAGAAACAACTCTTTGAAACTGTAATTACGTGTGATGTAACCAGGCTATGAAAGGCAATTACGAATCTTTCAACAAATTGGTATGGAGAGACAGTGCGAATATTATTTAGAGGTAGTTAAGAATTTCTAGATAACATCCATATTTATAGAATTAATGAAAACATGAGCAATTAAGAATTCATGTTCATGATCAATTCTGAATTCTGAAGAAAACATTTTTAGCAATAAAGATTGAGCACAAGGTGTAACCAAACATATCCTGTACTATTCCTTTTCTCTATTGCTAGATTAGTGAGACGTGTGTATGATTTAATAAACATAAGAAGACAAAACATAGATTGAGAAAAACTTATTGTTCCGTTTAGACAGCACAGGAATTCTGCAACAGCACGCACAACATCAGCAAGACATCAAACATTCAGGAAATCACTGAGCTTTTCCAGCCTTTTGCATTAGATAATTTGAAAATATACAATACATTTGCCTCAGAGTGAAAATCACCAACCCCTTATACGTTGCCAGGGGAGGTATATATACATAATTTACATAGGAAAATATCTAGCTGAAGAGTAAATGCTTCATTAATGTCATGCCAACTCCTGGAGCGTTGTAGCTGAGAAAGTAAATGCTGTAGTAACTCTTCAGTGCCTTAGCTGTCCAAAATGGTCAGAAACTGTTGACTTTGTTGCTGTAGGAGTCGGCTGAGGATGTGCTGTCCCAAAATTGCGTATTTGTCTCTTAGCTTGTTGTCGTTGTCCATATGCTGAGTCACCTTTCGGCTGCCTTAAACGCTGTCTTTATTCTATTGCTTGACTTTTGCTGAGTTGGAGCTGGCAATGACTGAGCAACTGAGGCTATTGTGGCAAAATTTGAAGCATTGCTTGCCACCAATCCTCCTTGGGCATTTGGTGTCTTCGAATCTTCACCAAAGTTTCATCTGCCTCTGTATATCTATAAAAATTTGGAGGAATCTCAAAAAGGTGATTTACCTCATTTTCAATGAAAAATAGACCTTCAAGTTTATTATATAAGCTCTGCCTTGTTGGAGGCCCTGTTTCCTCAGAAGTACTGCCAGATGCAGTAATTTGATTTTCAACAAAGGTTGACATCCTGTTTGCATATTGCTCACGGGGGAGCAGTCTTCCTGTGCTGTTTAGTAGGCTGGGCAGTCCCTTTGCTTGCAGTGCTCCCATGTTGAGTTTGTACTCGTCCACCTCAGCCTGTATCTCATAGCATTTCCTCTCCACAATTTGTACATAGTTCCTGAGAGTCAGTACCCTTTTAGCTGTAAGGATAGCCTCTGTTCTGTTAATAATGTTGATGGCTGCCAGTTCCTCCTTTGTTTGTCTGTTCAAAAAATCTATCATTCTATTGGCCTGCTCAGGCCTGTTTCCCAGCACTGTTATGGCCTTCTGAATCTCTATCTGTGCTTGGCCAATTAAATCCATTTGTTCATGCACAGTTTTAATTGACTTCCATTGTTTAGTGATGGATTGGTCAATTCTGGCCCACATAATTCTTTTTATTTCAGCCATGGCACTTTCTAGATTAAGCTCTTTCTCCAAGGCCTTTATCTTTTCTTTGAGGGCCTTTATTTCTCTTCCTTGCTCTGCCACAGTCATCTTTGATTTATCATACTTGGTCTCTATCTCTGCCAACTTTTCCTTGGCTTGTTTTATCTCAGTGGCCTGGAGCTCCATTTCTTTAATAGCCTTAGTCAACTCTTCCATGCTTGTACTGGAGTCTGGAGCTGTTGTTGTTTTTGCTTCTGTTGTGGCTGTGGTTGATACAGGGGCCACTGCTGCCTCTGTTGTTGTTGCGGTGGTTGAAGTAGTTGGAGGAGCTTGGGATGTGGATTCTCCTTGCTTATCTTGTAGTGCTCCTTCCAGTTCCTTCTCCAAATCAAGGACCTTCTGGTTGAGCTGCATTATGAGATCCAGTTGCTCATCGGCCTCCTTTTCCTTCTGTAATTCTGTAGTTTGAGGGTGCTCTGTGGGCAGCAGCTTTAACCTTTTCTTCAGTCCATTAAGGTCATCTTCTTTTCTCTTCAGGAGGGCCCTTACGCCCTTTGGATCCTTAGGATCATGTCCTAGGTCGATGATGATGTCCTCCAGTGATTTTATTCTGTTGTCCTTAGCCATGGAGGACATTCTCTCAAAATCCAACTGAATGTTGGTATTTTTCAGTGATTCTTTTAATTCATGGGCCATGGTTGCCCTGTCCACCAAGGTGGCATAGACCATTTCTCCAGTTTGCTTGTGGAGTTCTATTTGGTCCATGGGGTGAATGTCCTTTGCCATGACCTCCACCCTTGTCCTTACAAAATCTGCAGCTGATTTAGGCTGCGGCACCTTAGGCTTAAAGTGACTGAGGATCATTTTCTCCTCTTGAATGTCATATACAGACATTAGCCTTTCTTTCTGGGCTAGTGTTGCATTTAGAAACTATCTATACACTTCTACTCTCAGCAAGTCATTTTGTGCCTTTATTTGCTTGAAAGAAGCCTTAGTGCTTTTAGGCTTCTTGCTCTGCTGAGAGGAGGATGACACCTCCAAGCCAAGCTGGACTCCCTGCTCCTGCTGAAAGGAGCTTGTACCTGTTTGCTAGCTGCCTTCCCCATCTTTCCTTGAACTGTCCAGGGCTTCTTCACTGATTTCTTCTCTCTCTGTGGAATCAACCCTTTGCCTCTTGGCCTCGGGTTGCTGGGAGGATCCACTAGCAGGAGTGGACTCTTCTCTGTCTCTTTTCATACCCCTCTCCTCATGTGCTGGGGTCTGCAAAATAGGTGCTGTAGGTGGCTCAGTTTGCGGTGGAGGGGTCTGCTCTTGTTGCTGCCCAATTGAGGAGGCAAGCTGTTCTTTTAGTGTTTCCTCTTCAGCACCCATTATCCCTTTACCTTTATCTGTACCTGGTGCTGTTGTAGAAGGTGCCTGTGTGGCTGGTGCAATTGTTGTGGCCGAGGTCCCTTCTCCTACTGGGTGCGGTCGTTTGAAGGGTACCTGCTGCACAGAATCTAGGTCAAGAGTCTTTTCTAAATCCTTGACATTCTTTTGCATTATCTCTTCCTCAGTAAATTTTTCAATTAATGTATCAGGTTTCCATTCTTGCTGATTGGCATACTGTTCAATGTGTGGATATTTGCAATGCTCATAGCCTAGCAGCCTGTACTTGACTCTTCTAGCAGTGATGAAGCCTTCAGGGTCATAAGGGACCCACCGGAAGCTTTTTGAGAGCATGTACTTATCTTTGAGGATTAGCTCAACATCTTGCCATCCCTCTTTCTTATTCATAATGAAGGGGCCTAGGTGGTGCTTGAACTTGAGATGGGCTTTCTTTTTGGAGCTGTGAAAGTGAGTGAGGTCAGAGTGAATGAGCTGCCTATAATACTCCAAGGCAAACAGTCTCATGGGCACATATTTTGGGAGCCTGTATGGACAGAGCTCACAGCCATAGATTCTGATGACTGTATGATCCTGGTATAGGTACCAATCACCTATTTTATAATTCTTGGAGAGCTGCAGGACTTTCTGTATTTGAAATGACATTCTGGGAGGAGGGGACCTCATCAACAAACAAGAGATCGGGTAAACAAATTGGTCAATGAATTCATAATATGAATATGGTGAATTTTGGACTCGGTGGAAGACAGATGTCCAGAAGATAACAGATCTTCTTTCTCCTTTAGAATCCAGCTTTTTAATGTGGCATGGAAAAGCCTCGGACTGGTAATACATGAACAGGTGGTAGATATAAGATGAATACTTGAAGATGCCCTCCCTGTCTACTTTGAAAAGCTGCTCATGTATCTTGTTGGCTATGAACTTAGCAAAATTATATTTGTAGGCAGGAGGTTGGCCTGGGCTATAAGCAGATAGTAATACCAGCACTGTCTCATCCACATATTCACTGGTTTTATAGCCCAACACATATGAAATCATGTCCAGCAGAAGTTTGCCTACATCAGTAAAACAGACATATAAGTAGGGAGGTGGCCCTGTGGGCTGGCGGTCAGGCCTCATAAATGTCTGGGTGATCTTTTGCCTGTCCTCAGTGGTCATCTTGGCACCTGTATCCAGCAGATAGTTCATGGAGAAAGGGAACAGCAGCTGAGTTTGTTTGAAGTTGAGCATCTGGTTGATGGACTCAGCATTGATGTGAAAGAGGATGCTCCCAGATGGAGACTTGACAGCTCTCTGACTGGCATCATAATTCTCAGCATAAAAGCGAATGATCTCTAGAAAAATGTTGACAGATGGGAGAAAGTAGTATGGCAGATTTGACTCCCATATCCCATATGTGTCCTTACCATTTAAATAATCATCTCTCAATTCCCTGAAGGTCTGCAAATTGTCTCTATCACCTACAAAGTCTTGGATGAGATAATCCCTGTCAGCAAGAGGCAGGGACTCCAGCTCTTTATTTGGTGGATTTATGGGGGCAACACTGAGAGCTGTGGGTGCAGGAGCAACCATTAAGTAGCCTGAATTAAACAAGGTAAGTGTAATAGCTTGCAAGGTTCCTCAAAGCTCAAATGACAGACTCAATGTAGATAATGCTAGAAATTTTCTTCAAATGGAATAGGCAGGCTATGCAGGACTGTCTCTGCTTTGCTTGGGTAAATTCACAGGGATTGTGATTTGATGAGGATGAATTGCAGAGAGTGTGCAGGATTCAAATTGGTGAAATGCAGCTTTGGGCATGCACTCGGCAAAAGGGAACAATGTCGGGCAGCTCGAGGATGAAATTGTAATTTTAGCCCGTGAATTTATCGTTTCAATATCAAATTATGGAGCAGAGGGCAATGCAGGTTGCTTTAGTTCAAAATTAAGTAGTGGACAGTCTTCAATTTGGGATTTAACAGGTGCTTAAAGGAGAATTTGCAGAGAAACGACATGCATAGGGGCAAAACAAGAGAATTGCGGTGAATACCTGGATGAACAGTGCGGAAAACCTTCGGGTTGACCAGCGGGTGCACAATGTAGCTGAATTGATAAGTTATGGCGGCTGTAACTTTGAATTTGGCGGTTCGGAGGCAATTTTGCAGTGAACAGGCTTACAACGGCTCTGTCTTTTTCGCTTGAAAATGACATAAAACGGCCGAAAACGCGCGTTTTAACGACAAATTTGGACAAAAAGGGACATTGGCGCTTTTCCACCGATGACGTCAGCATGACGTCATGGCGGGCCCGGGGTACGGAGGGTGACGTGGGCGCTGAGCTGGAGGCCAGCGTGGCAGGACACGGTGGCGGACGGTGTGGGGTGGCAAGGTTACGTGGAGGGCCACGAGGCGCGAGGGCGGGCGGAGGTGGCATGACGTCACGATGACGTGGGGGCCGACGTGACAGCGGAGGGGCAGTTTCGGGGAGAGTGGTAAGTGGTCTCCCCACACCGCTTTTGGGCGAAGGCGGTATCGGGGAGGGGGGCTCCGAACAACCCCGCCGGCTGCCACGCGTCCCATGTACGGGTACCAATACCACCATCTCCCCGGACGTTAAAGGGAGGCATGTCGAAATTTGAAAATGCCTGCCCATCGTTGGATGAAGGGGGGCGGGAGATGGACGGCTGGCGGGCGCCCCGACCTGTCGTGCATGTTGGGGGGGGGGACCCCCCGGTGGATTAAAATATTCAGTTTAATATTTGGGGTCGGAACTTTGGTTAAGTGATTTTCTGTGGGTTTTGATAGGGTATGAATTAATCTTTCGGGGGGTCAACAAAGGGTTAGGCTTAGGTTTGAGTGGGGGAAAGGGTTTGCATGGGTAGTTTATGATTTTTTTCGAAACAAAGGGTATAGATGAGGGTTAAGGGTGGGCTATTAGTCTAACCAGGGGTTAGAGTAATTCCCAAAGCAGGGTTGACCATAGTCCTTGGTGGACTAATGTCTCCCTTAAACCTGCTATTCAGCTATAATGCTGAAGGGGGGATATTTATACATGTTAGGGGTTTATACACCATGGTGTTATAGTAATAGGGAAAGGGGAACATAGGGGATTTAGTGTAGATAGAGTTAGTAGTTAGTACTTGAAGGGGAATGAGAATGGGAAGTGATAGTTACTAAGCTTTTCAGGAATCAAACTTAGTTAGGGAGTAGATCAAAATGAAAAGAATTTTTACACAAGAAATGTGGCTTCTTTTCAAAGAGAGAAGTCACTTCTGACATGAAGTTTGTATAGATGAAGGGTTTAAGGAGGACTGATCAGGGAGATCCTGCAGTGCTCATGGGGAAGTTAGTAAAAAACTTTGAAGGGGATGGGGGAAGTCAGTGATAGTTCAGTAGTTTGCCCAATGAGCCATTGGTCTTGCCTTTCTCCTGATGGTGACATCTTGTGATTTATTCCAAGTGATATGCTTGGATCTTTCTTTCTGCAACCTTCAACTGCCTACCCTTCCTATTATGCCTAACATTTTTTTTTCCTTTGGATGGGTGCACTTAGCCTTGCAAACCCTGATAATTCTCTTTTTCTTTCTGCTGCCCTCCTATCTAAGTCTGCCCTTATGACTTCCCAGGGCCCAGATTAAGCAGTTGGGCCCCTTTCTTTCTCTATCCACCTAGTCATCTGTCAAGCTTGAACTGTTTGAACAGGTAATTCCTCTCTAGTCTACAACATGAAATTTAAAACATGGTGAGATCCAGCTTGAGCTGTTGGACCACCCATCAAAAAGTAGTGGCAATTTGGACTAGCCACTTTCCTGGTCTTTGTTTGGGGTTCATTTCTTTTATTGTTTCTTTGACCAATTCATTTTCTTGCCCTTTGATTTTTCTTTTAAGGCATACCCTCTTTACATTTTCTAAATTGTCTGCTTCTTTCACAAAAATGGAACCTTAGCAGCATGGAAGGTGAACATTTTTGGCACTTCCACTGTCAATCATGAGAGATGAGAACCTATTGGTATAGGAGGCTAACAGTGGCTCCACTTGGGGATGGCTTTTCCAGGTGAAAAGCCAAGAACAGTAGGTCAGATTGCCTGAGTTTCTGCTACCTTGCTGGTGGTTGAATTTCTCTGTTGTTGGAGCCCAATGGTCATGATCCTAAATAGTTGCAGGCAGCACCCAGTAAGCTGATTTGCTGTGAATTTGCAGATCTGTTTTTTACCTGTTTCTCAAACTTTCTCTTCATGATTTGATAACTACCCTGTGTTTTCCTTGCTTGCTAAATGCCAGGGTCACTCATTTTCCAAAAAAGAACATAGTGTAATATCCTGGTCTTCTCAAAATATGATGCACTCACTGCTTTATTCATCTGCTGTAACTGAAAATACTGAAATACAAATATTTATGTACAATACATGCCTGTTCAGTGTTTAATTAAGGGAGTCAAAATAATGCTTAAGCATTCTCCCATTTACTGGGCCTTCCTCAGTGTTTGAGCCATCCAAACTTCTTAGAAAATAGGTATTGTTTCCTTGTATAGCATAGATGACATAGGGTCCCTTCCATAAAAAATCAAACTTACCATGTTTGCCTTTGTCCTCTCTTCTGGAATCCCATCTTAACACTTTATTTCCTATACAGAAATCTTCAGCTTTGGTTCTTTTGTCAAATATTCTTTTGATTTTTTCTTGTAGAACTTGGGTCCTTTGATAGACTTCTTCTCTTGTTTGCTGTAAATGAATTGTTTGATTAATCCTTCTCTGAATGTCATTGGGCTCAGCTTGTATTTCTTGCAGCAACTTGATCACTGGAATTGCTAGAGATGTAGGAAACTTTGCTTCTAGCCCATAAACCAGTTCATATGGACTCATGCCAATTGATCTCTTGGTGGTCAGTCTATCAGCCCATAGTGCATTTACCAACTTTTTATGCCAATTCTTTTTGTTTTCTTCTAAAACTTTTTTAATGATGTTGATGAGACTTTTATTGGAAGATTCAGCTAGGCCATTACCTTGAGGATAATAAGCAGTGGAATGACCTAGGGTCATGTGATACTTGTGACAAAAATTGATCATTTTCTTGGATTTGAAAGCTGCAGCATTGTCTGTGATAATTTTGTCTGGATAGCCAAACCTGGACAAGATGTTGGTTTCTAGAAATTGTATGATAATGGATTCATTGGCCTGTCTGCAAGGGATGGCCTCTATCCACTTGGTGAAGTAATCTGTGGCAGTGAGAATCCACCTATGCTGGCCAGAGGATGGAGGATGGATTTCACCTATGAAGTCCAAACCCCATTGCTGGAATGGTCTCTCAGTTGAAACTGGTTTGAGTGGTAAAGGTAGCAGCTTTCTCTTGCCCTCAAAAATTTGGCATTTGTGGCAGGACATCACAAATTTCTTTACATCAGCAAACAAGGAGGGCCAATAAAATCCAGCCCTTAGGATTTTATCAGCTGTGGATTTCCAGTATAAGTGTCCTCCACAGTCACCTGCATGAAATTCTTTGAGGACATTATCAGTTTCTTCTATTGTTAAGCAATTGAGTAAGATTCCTTCATGATTTCTCCAAAATAAAACATTGTCAATAATACAAAACTGTGATGCTTTCATTTTCAAGAATCTTTTCTTGGTTCTGGACAACCCTGGAGGAGCTTGCAGGTTTAATAATACAAAACATATATCAGCATACCATGGAGATTGCATAAAGGCTTGGTTGATCTGTGGAGTCGCCATCTCCTGTTCGTCGTCCAGTTCATTAATGTCAAGGGCTTGAAAATTGGTTTCAGTCATTAGTTTGGCTAGGCCTTGTCCTTTTATCAGTTTGGTAGGTTTTATCTCAATGTCATATTCTAAAATGTTGGCAATCCATTTGCCCCTCTTGCCTTCAATTCCTTCTTGGGTTAGAATATCTTTGATCACTGCATTAGGAACATAGGCAATTATATGAGAGTAAAGAATGTAGATTCTGAATTCCTTGATAGCTTTTACCAAGGCATAGGCTTGTTTTTCCATAATCTGATATTTCAAAGGAGCATCCCTAAGGGCTCTACTGAAAAATGCAATGGGTTTTTCATAGCCTTGGTCATCTTTTTGTAGCAAAACAACAACAATTGTATGCTCAGAAGCAAAAGAGAATATGATAAAATCTTGATCAAATCTAGGGCTTGTTAGGACTGGTGTGTTTGTCAATGCTCTTTTAATATCCTCAAAGGCTTGTCTAGCTTCCATGGTCCATTTGACCTTGGAATCCCTTTTCAGCATACTGTTTAGTAGTCTAATGAGTTCAGCTAGATTTGGAATGAACCTCCTCAAGAAGTTGATCTTTCCTAGAAAGCTTTGTAGTTCTTCGATGTTTTTTGGATGTGGTACTTGTAGGATAGCTTGAATTCTGTCCGGGTCAATCCTAATACCATCTTTTGAGATTATATGCCCCAGGAGTTTACCTTCTTCCAGCCCAAATAGTGACTTTTTTGGGTTCAATGATATGCCATACTTTCTGCAAATTGTGAAAAACTGCCTCAAGTGTTCTAAGTGTTCTTGATCTGATTTTGAAAAGGCAGTTAGATCATCAAGATAGACTACTAGGAAGTCATGAATTTCCTTAGCAAAGGCAATATCCATTGCTCTTTGGAATGTGGCCCCTGCATTTTTGAGTCCAAACGGCATTTTGACATATTTGAATGTTCCCCAAGGGGTTGTAAAGGCAGTTTTGTCTTGGTCATTCGGATGTACTAAAATCTGATTGAATCCTGAGAAACCATCTAGTAAAGAGATCCTAGCAGCTCCCACTACCCTTTGCAAGATGTGGTCCATTTTGGGTAAGGGATAATGGTCTTTGAGAGATACTTTGTTCAAATTCCTAAGGTCAACACATAGCCGGATTTCCCCTGTCTTTTTTCTGGTAGGCACTAGGTTTGAAATCCACTCTGAGAATCTGATTGGGGCAATGATCCCAGCTTCATACATACGTTTGACCTCCTTTTCAATGAGGGGAAGTAGGACTGGATTGACTCTCCTAAGCTTTCGTTTGAAAGGCCTTTGATTTTCTTTTAGAGGGATAGTGTGTTGGATAACTGATGTATCATAGGATTTAAGGTCCTCATAACTCCAGGCAAAGACATCTTGAAACTGTTGGGTTGTGTTATATTCTTTCCACGACTAACCTACATAGTTAAACGGGGGGTTAGAGGGGGGCGGAAGCCCCCCTTCGTTGTGCCGATTGCGCAGCGGGGGGCGGGTAGCCCCCCTCTACGGGGTCCGGGGCAGCGCCCCGGGAAAAAAATTTTTTGGACCCTATATTAGGTTGGGCGAACCTACCTATGGTTTTGTGCATGTTTTTCGCACATGGTATTGGACGCGATGGTTTTTCGGTCCATGGTATTGGATGCTTCGGCATGTATAAATATGTATTGTAACATTGAAAGGAACATAATGAAAAATCAAGCTGGTAGTCCCGGTTTTGGGATCCAGGGAAAAATCTCTGTGCATATGTGTTTTATGGGTTATGCTGTCGCATTGTTTATTTTCTTTGTTTAAGAATTCGTATGCAGGTAATTTCTGTACAGGGTTAAAACCTACAGAAACTCTTTGAATAACTCAATGTATTTCAGTTTCTGCTCAGGTGGTAATGCTTTGGATAATTTGACCATTTTGGGATTTTCAGGGGTCCCAATATTACAATCTTCTATTTCAGCATTCAGTGGTTGCATTTTCGGTTTTCTAGAGATATCATTTGAATCAAACAGATCCTCCAAAGGGGTTAGTCCTATGGGCAGGAATTTGTCCTTTAGGTCAATTACCTCATCGTCTGCTTCAACCATTTCTTCTTCATCTGATTGTTTCAGCTCCTGTATAGTTTCTTTGTCAAAGGTGGTAGGATGCAAAACTAAATCAGCGGTTTCAGCTGATATTTTCTGTGTAATTGTGCATAGCTGTGGTTGATCTTCTCTAGTGCTAGTGTCAATGTTCATGCCAGAAAATTCTTCCTTTAAAGTGAGAAAGTTTTTTATCTGTTTGTTACTCTCAAAGACTTGCCAATTCTTGATGTTATCTGGAACTGAAGGTCTGTGTTTAATTTCAGCTGTAAATGTATGATTGGTTTTGAAAGGCAACTTGCAAGTGCTGGCAAAGGTTGCCAAGCTGTGAGCATGTAGGTTAAGTTCTCTGGAAATTTTAGTCAACTGTGATTGTGAGAAGCTCTCAAGTATTTGAATAGCTGCCCCCTTGTATGCTTTCAACCTCAGATCATTTGTGGTGAAATTTCCCTTCATCTGTTGTATGACCAGATCTAAATCTCCCAAGATTGAGATTTTGGTTGCACCTCGATTTTTTATAAGTTTCAGACCTAACAGAAGGGCCTCATATTCAGCCATGTTGTTGGTGCATCGAAAGTTTAGTCTGTATGCATGGCCCTCAGCTTGGTCATTATGCATATTGTGGATCCATACTCCTGCCCCAGCTCCTAGCTTGTTTACAGAGCCATCAAATTCTAGATACCATAAAGTTTCATGATCAAGATTTGGATTGGGATCACTAGAAAGTTGGATGATGGGTAGGTTGATTTTTGGCAAGTTACTTGGCACATCATGTTCTACTTTCTTTTCATCAGCTATGCCCATGGTCTCTTGGTCTTTGTAAACACATTGCTCATCTAACTCCTCGGTTTCTACTGTCATTAATAGTTCAGAATAGGCCTTGTGACAGATGTCAGCATTGTAGAGAATAAACGAATCCATGTCAGAGTGTATTGAGTAGATTGGGAAGTTTTGAGGCTTGTCTTGACTGCTTACCACATATTTCATCAAAGTTTCCCGGTACAATCTCTTTGGCTGCCCAAAGACTGAGATAGTTGCATAGGACATATCTAATTGCAGAGATCCTTGAAGTTTGGCCCCCCAAGATCTGGACAAGAGAATGCCATACTTAGGGGGTATGTCAGCTACCACTACATCCATCAAGATGGTTTTAGTTGGGTATTGAACTAGGGAGACACATAAGTCTTTAATCAGGCCTAAACACATGACTTGGCTTGAATCAAATGAGAATAGATCCTTGTAAGGTCTTGTGATGTCTAAGTCCAGTTTTTCCATCACAGATTTGGGCATTAAGTTGTGTGAGGCCCCGGAATCGAACATTGCATTATGTAGGACCTTGTCATGAATGTTCAGACTGACATAGAAGGGTGGTACCCCTCCATTTTCTGTTTTTCCATTAACCTCAGGCCCAAACAACAACTCTGGTTGGTCATCTAGGACATTCACAGCATCTTTATTGTCTGATATTTGGAGTGATTTATTGATCTGCTGTCTGTATATGTCATGTTTGGCTAATTCCGAAAGAGGAACTGATATTTTTAGCTTGCTTATTTCTGTTTCCAAGTTGAATGGTTTTTCCACTTGAATTTTGGCATTGATTGCAATAGTTTTTTCCTTTTCAGCAGAGTTATCAAGTGACTTTTGCTCATAGTTAGGTCCATTTTGAGTAAAACTGGTGCCATGTTTGTTTCCTAGGGGAGCATCTGCCTTTGTCTTTAATGGATGGGGTGGGCTTGGCTGATTTTGAGAGGACTGTTGTTCTGAAATGTCTTCCACAGTCATTTCTGTGGTAGGTGGGTTCAAGCTGCCAGCTGATTGGGGAAGGGCAGTATTTTCATTTATCTTTTTTGGTTGTTTATTGTCCTTTGGTTTGAGGGGTGTAGGTACATCTATTGTTCTACTTCTTAGTTTGTAATGTTTGTGTACCTCATACACAGCTGCATCATAACCTTCTTTAAAATCAAACGATTCTCCTGACTTAGTATGGAATTGACTGTCATTGTAAACCTCTTGGTCTTCTAGTGTCAAAAAGACTTGATTTTCACCATCTAAACCCATTAGATTGATGTGAGGGTCCTCACTAGGTTCGCTAGATGTTGAAGCCTCGGCATAATTCTCTTGAAAAGGGGGTCTGACATGCTGGTCAGGATCAATCCTTCCAACATTAGTATTTTGATTCTTTCTGAAGTTTGGGTTTCAATATTGCTTGTTTGACCTTCCCATGATGATTTTCTTTCTATGGTTTCCACCCTGTCTCCAAGTCTATCCATCCCTTTGATGATTGCATCTAGCTTTTGCTCAAGTGATGAGGGTTCTTCTTTGAAAGTCGTTCTCCTTTCAGTTCTTGCCCGGTTTCTTTTGGCAATTAGATTTGCCTCTACACTCACAACTATGTTTTGCATGTCTGCTAGAGTTGCGGGGGCTCTTTCTCTTAGCTGATATGCCATATCAGCATCAAATCCATCAGGGAACTTAATCAATGCTAAATCAGGTGGGGGTCTAAGATTTTGAGGAATGGCATTATAAATAGTGTTGAATCTAGTGCAATAGTCCAAGACAGTTTCTTGTGGGCCTCTTTTTATGGTATCATATTCAGATAGAATGTGCAGAGGGTCCTTTTTCTTTTCCCATCTGTTGAGGAAGGACTGATAAAGGGCACCTGAATCAGCTATAGAATGTGCAGCCAGTGCCCTGAACCAGGTTCTTACTTCACCTGTCAGACTTTGGACAAAGATTTTCATCCTTACATCATCATCATCTATCTCATAGTTCTCAAAGTAGTCTTGCATTTTCTTAGTATGCTGTAAGGCAGTGTACGTACTGGTTCCATCAAAGTAAGTAATTTTGCCTTGGTAATCCTGAGGCATGGCCCCAGGATTGCCAGGCAACTGAAGGGGTGCATAACGATTAGCCATATTTGGTGGGATAAGTGGGACAACTGGTAGAAGGGGAACAACTGGGACAGCAACAACAGTTTGTGTGTTGGTTGTAGACAATATGTTTTGTGAAGTGGATGATGAAGAGGGGGAGGAATGAGTTGTATGGAGGTGAACAGATGGCTTAACAGGGGTTGGAATAAAACTTTGCTGCCCTGCCTCAGGGCTAGTTTCATGGGATTGTTCGGGTTCCTTCTGGTTCCTATGCGTTTTAGGGATCAAATTTGGATTCTCGAAAATAGGTGGGGGATTTGGGTCAGGATTTGACCTGGTGTGCCTAGTTCTTTTCTTAGGAGCCAGCATCTGAACTTGTTTTTGGTATTTTTGAGGATATTTTTTAGAACTATATTAAGGGACTGCTCAAGCTTTTGGAACCACTGTCTAAAAACAGACAGCAGTTGAAAAATACGCTCTGTCCCCAGTGGAGTCGCCAATTATGTTATCACTCAGGTTGTTCCCTTTGACTCCCAAGGGAATACGGCCGAGGTAACCACTAACCAATCTTTGGGTCACAGGTCCTAGCCTACCTATGACCAGAGAGGGCTCTCTCTTTATGATTTAACTTTGTTTGTGTAATATTTTAGGCTAGTTATGATGCTCAAGGGTTTGTTTTTTGGAATTTGTTGGATGATGATTTCAGTCAAGATATATATGTGCTTACCAGGGTGTTCTAGGCCATTGGGCATGGAGTCAGTGGTGCTGTATTTGTTTGATATGCTGTGTTGATATAGCGGTGATGCTGCAGAGCCAAATAGGTGTCTGAGAAACAACTCTTTGAAACTGTAATTACGTGTGATGTAACCAGGCTATGAAAGGAAATTAAGAATCTTTCAACAAACTGGTATGGAGAGATAGTGCGAATATTATTTAGAGGCAGTTAAGAATTTCTAGATAACATCCATATTTATAGAATTAATGAAAACATGAGCAATTAAGAATTCATGTTCATGATCAATTCTGAATTCCGAAGAAAACATTTTTAGCAATAAAGATTGAGCACAAGGTGTAACCAAACATATCCTGTACTATTCCTTTTCTCTATTGCTATATTAGTGAGACGTGTGTATGATTTAATAAACATAAGAAGACAAAACATAGATTGAGAAAAACTTATTGTTCCGTTTAGACAGCACAGGAATTCTGCAACAGCACGCATAGCATCAGCAAGACATCAAACATTCAGGAAATCACTGAGCTTTTCCAGCCTTTTGCATTAGATAATCTGAAAATATACAATACATTTGCCTCAAAGTGAAAATCACCAACCCCTTATACGTTGCCAGGGGAGGTATATATACATAATTTACATAGGAAAATATCTAGCTGAAGAGTAAATGCTTCATTAATGTCATGCCAACTCCTGGAGCGTTGTAGCTGAGAAAGTAAATGCTGTAGTAACTCTTCAGTGCCTTAGCTATCCAAAATGGTCAGAAACTGTTGACTTTGTGGCTGTAGGAGTCGGCTGAGGATGTTCTGTCCCAAAATTGCGTATTTATCTCTTAGCTTGCTGTCGTTGTCCATATGCTGAGTCACCTTTCGGCTGCCTTAAACGCTGTCTTCATTCTGTTTCTTGACTTTTGCTGAGTTGGAGCTGGCAATGACTGAGCAACTGAGGCTATTGTGGAAAAATTTGAAGCATTGCTTGCCACCAATCCTCCTTGGGCATTTGGTGTCTTCGAATCTTCACCAAAGTTTCATCTGCCTCTGTATATCTATAAAAATTTGGAGGAATCTCAAAAAGGTGATTTACCTCATTTTCAATGAAAAATAGACCTTCAAGTTTATTATATAAGCTCTGCCCTGTTGGAGGCCCTGTTTCCTCAGAAGTACTGCCAGATGCAGTAATTTGATTTTCAACAAAGGTTGACATCCTGTTTGCATATTGCTCACGGGGGAGCAGTCTTCCTGTGCTGTTTAGTAGGCTGGGCAGTCCCTTTGCTTGCAGTGCTCCCATTTTGAGTTTGTACTCGTCCACCTCAGCCTGTATCTCATAGCATTTCCTCTCCACAGTTTGTACATAGTTCCTGAGAGTTAGTACCTTTTTAGCTGTAAGGACAGCCTCTGTTCTGTTAATAATGTTGATGGCTGCCAGTTCCTCCTTTGTTTGTCTGTTCAAAAAATATATCATTCTATTGGCCTGCTCAGGCCTGTTTCTCAGCACTGTTATGGCCTTCTGAATCTCTATCTGTGCTTGGCCAATTAAATCCATTTGTTCATGCACAGTTTTAATTGACTTCCATTGTTTAGTGATGGATTGGTCAATTCTGGCCCACAGAATTCTTTTTATTTCAGCCATGGCACTTTCTAGATTAAGCTCTTTCTCCAAGGCCTTTATCTTTTCTTTGAGGGCCTTTATTTCTCTTCCTTGCTCTGCCACAGTCATCTTTGATTTATCATACTTGGTCTCTATCTCTGCCAACTTTTCCTTGGCTTGTTTTATCTCAGTGGCCTGGAGCTCCATTTCTTTAATAGCCTTAGTCAACTCTTCCATGCTTGTACTGGAGTCTGGAGCTGTTGTTGTTGCTGCTTCTGTTGTGGCTGTGGTTGATACAGGGGCCACTGCTGCCTCTGTTGTTGTTGCGGTGGTTGAAGTAGTTGGAGGAGCTTTGGATGTGGATTCTCCCTGCTTATCTTGTAGTTCTCCTTCCAGTTCCTTCTCCAAATCAAGGACCTTCTGGTTGAGCTGCATTATGAGATCCAGTTTCTCATCGGCCTCCTTTTCCTTCTGTAATTCTGCAGTTTGAGGGTGCTATGTGGGCAGCAGCTTTAACCTTTTCTTCAGTGCATTAATGTCATCTTCTTTTTTCTTCAGGAGGGCCCTTACGCCCTTTGGATCCTTAGGATCATGTCCTAGGTCGATGATGATGTCCTCCAGTGATTTTATTCTGTTGTCCTTAGCCATGGAGGAAATTCTCTCAAAATCCAACTGAATGTTGGTATTTTTCAGTGATTCTTTTAATTCATGGGAAATGGTTGCCCTGTCCACCAAGGTGGCATAGACCATTTCTCCAGTTTGCTTGTGGAGTTCTATTTGGTCCATGGGGTGAATGTCCTTTGCCATGACCTCCACCCTTATCCTTACAAAGTCTGCAGCTGATTTAGGCTGCGGCACCTTAGGCTTAAAGTGACTGAGGATCATTTTCTCCTCTTGAATGTCATATACAGACATTAGCCTTTCTTTCTGGGCTGGTGTTGCATTTAGAAACTGTCTATACACTTCTACTCTCAGCAAGTCATTTTGTGCCTTTATTTGCTTGAAAGAAGCCTTAGTGCTTTTAGGCTTCTTGCTCTGCTGAGAGGAGGATGACACCTCCAAGCCAAGCTGGACTCCCTGCTCCTGCTGAAAGGAGCTTGTACCTGTTTGCTAGCTGCCTTCCCCATCTTTCCTTGAACTGTCCAGGGCTTTTTCACTGATTTCTTCTATCTCTGGGGAATCAACCCTTTGCCTCTTGGCCTCGGGTTGCTGGGAGGATCCACTAGCAGGAGTGGACTCTTCTCTGTCTCTTTTCATACCCCTCTCCTCATGTGCTGGGGTCTGCAAAATAGGTGCTGTAGGTGGCTCAGTTTGCGGTGGAGGGGTCTACTCTTGTTGCTGCCCAATTGAGGAGGCAGGCTGTTCTTTTAGTGTTTCCTCTTCAACACCCATTATCCCTTTACCTTTATCTGTACCTGGTGCTGCTGTAGAAGGTGCCTGTGTGGCTGGTGCAGTTGTTGTGGTCGAGGTCCCTTCTCCTACTGGGTGCGGTCGTTTGAAGGGTACCTGCTGCACAGAATCTAGGTCAAGAGTCTTTTCTAAATCCTTGACATTCTTTTGCATTATCTCTTCCTCAGTCAATTTTTCAATTAATGTACCAGGTTTCCATTCTTGCTGATTGGCATAATGTTCAATGTGTGGATATTTGCAATGCTCATAGCCTAGCAGCCTGTACTTGACTCTTCTAGCAGTGATGAAGCCTTCAGGGTCATAAGGGACCCACCGGAAGCTTTTTGAGAGCATGTACTTATCTTTGAGGATTAGCTCAGCATCTTGCCATCCCTCTTTCTTATTCATAATGAAGGGGCCTAGGTGGTGCTTGAACTTGAGATGGGCTTTCTTTTTGGAGCTGTGAAAGTGAGTGAGGTCAGAGTGAATGAGCTGCCTATAATACTCCAAGGAAAACAGTCTCATGGGCACATATTTTGGGAGCCTGTATGGACAGAGCTCACAGCCATAGATTCTGATGACTGTATGATCCTGGTATAGGTACCAATCACCTATTTTATAATTCTTGGAGAGCTGCAGGACTTTCTGTATTTGAAATGACATTCTGGGAGGAGGGGACCTCATCAACAAACAAGAGACCGGGTAAACAAATTGGTCAATGATTTCATAATATGAATATGGTGAATTTTGGACTCGGTGGAAGACAGATGTCCAGAAGATAACAAATCTTCTTTCTCCTTTAGAATCCAGCTTTTTAATGTGGCATGGAAAAGCCTCAGACTGGTAATACATGAACAGGTGGTAAATATAAGATGAATACTTGAAGATGCCCTCCCTGTCTACTTTGAAAAGCTGCTCATGTATCTTGTTGGCTATGAACTTAGCAAAATTATATTTGTAGGTAGGAGGTTGGCCTGGGCTATAAGCAGATAGTAATACCAGCGCTGTCTCATCCACATATTCACTGGTTTTATAGCCCAACACATATGAAATCATGTCCAGCAGAAGTTTGCCTACATCAGTAAAACTGACATATAAGTAGGGAGGTGGCCCTGTGGGCTGGCGGTCAGGCCTCATAAATGTCTGGGTGATCTTTTGCCTGTCCTCAGTGGTCATCTTGGCACCTGTATCCAGCAGATAGTTCATGGAGAAAGGGAACAACAGCTGAGTTTGTTTGAAGTTGAGCATCTGGTTGATGGACTCAGCATTGATGTGAAAGAGGATGCTCCCAGATGGAGACTTGACAGCTCTGTGACTGGCATCATAATTCTCAGCACAAAGGCGAATGATCTCTGGAAAAATGTTGACAGATGGGAGAAAGTAGTATGGCAGATTTGACTCCCATATCCCATATGTGTCCTTACCATTTAAATAATCATCTCTCAATTCCCTGAAGGTCTGAAAATGGTCTCTATCACCTACAAAGTCTTGGATGAGATAATCCCTGTCAGCAAGAGGCAGGGACTCCAGCTCTTTATTTGGTGGATTTATGGGGGAAACACTGAGAGCTATGGGTGCAGGAGCAGCCATTAAGTAGCCTAAATTAAACAAGGTAAGTGTAATAGCTTGCAAGGTTCCTCAAAGCTCAAATGACAGACTCAATGTAGATAATGCTAGAAATTTTCTTCAAATGGAATAGGCAGGCTATGCAGGACTGTCTCTGCTTTTCTTGGGTAAATTCACAGGGATTGTGATTTGATGAGGATGAATTGCAGAGAGTGTGCAGGATTCAAATTGGTGAAATGCAGCTTTTGGGCATGCACTCGGCAAAAGGGAACAATGCCGGGCAGCTCGAGGATGAAATTGTAATTTTAGCCCGTGAATTTATCGTTTCAATATCAAATTATGGAGCAGAGGGCAATGCAGGTTGCTTTAGTTCAAAATTAAGTAGTGGACAGTCTTCAATTTGGGATTTAACAGGTGCTTAAAGGAGAATTTGCAGAGAAACGACATGCATAGGGGAAAAACAAGAGAATTGCGGTGAATACCTGGATGAACAGTGCGGAAAACCTTCGGGTTGACCAGCGGGTGCACAATGTAGCTGAATTGATAAGTTGTGGCAGCTGCAACTTTGAATTTGGCGGTTCGGAGGCAATTTCGCAGTGAACAGGCTTACAATAGCTCTGTCTTTTTCGCTTGAAAATGACATAAAACGGCCGAAAACGCGCGTTTTAACGACAAATTTGGACAAAAAGGGACATTGGCGCTTTTCCGCCGATGACGTCATGGTGGGCCCGGGGTACGGAGGGTGACGTGGGCGCTGAGCTGGAGGCCAGCGTGGCAGGACACGGTGGTGGACGGTGTGGGGTGGCAAGGTTACGTGGAGGGCCACGAGGTGCGAGGGCGGGCGGAGGTGGCATGACGTCACGATGACGTGGGGGCCGACGTGACAGCAGAGGTGTGGTTTCGGGGAGAGTGGTAAGCGGTCTCCCCGCACCGCTTTTGGGCGAAGGCGGTATCGGGGAGGGGGGCTCCGAACAACCCCGCCGGCTGCCACGCGTCCCATGTACGGGTACCAATACCGCCATCTCCCCGGACGTTAAAGGGAGGCATGTCGAAATTTGAAAATGCCCGCCCGTCGTTGGATGAAGGGGGGCGGGAGATGGACGGCTGGCGAGCGCCCCGACCTGTCGTGCATGTTGGGGGGGGGGGGGGGACCCGCCGGCGGATTAAAATATTCAGTTTAATATTTGGGGTCGGAACTTTGGTTAAGTGATTTTTTGTGGGTTTTGATAGGGTATGAATTAATCTTTCGGGGGGTCAACAAAGGGTTAGGCTTAGGTTTGAGTGGGGGAAAGGGTTTGCATGGGTAGTTTATGAATTTTTTCGAAACAAAGGGTATAGATGAGGGTTAAGGGTGGGCTATTAGTCTAACCAGGGGTTAGAGTAATTCCCAAAGCAGGGTTGACCATAGTCCCTGGTGGACTAATGTCTCCCTTAAACCTGCTATTCAGCTATAATGCTGAAGGGGGGATATTTATACATGTTAGGGGTTTATACACCATGGTGTTATAGTAATAGGGAAAGGGGAACATAAGGGATTTAGTGTAGATAGAGTTAGTAGTTAGTACTTGAAGGGGAATGAGAATGGGAAGTGATAGTTACTAAGCTTTTCAGGAATCAAACTTAGTTAGGGAGTAGATCAAAATGAAAAGAATTTTTACACAAGAAATGTGGCTTCTTTTCAAAGAGAGAAGTCACTTCTGACATGAAGTTTGTATAGATGAAGGGTTTAAGGAGGACTGATCAGGGAGATCCTGCAGTGCTCATGGAGAAGTTAGTAAAAAACTTTGAAGGGGATGGGGGAAGTCAGTGATAGTTCAGTAGTTTGCCCAATGAGCCATTGGTCTTGCCTTTCTCCTGATGGTGACATCTTGTGATTTATTCCAAGTGATATGCTTGGATCTTGCTTTCTGCAACCTTCAACTGCCTACCCTGCCTATTATGCCTAACATTTTTTTTTCCTTTGGATGGGTGCACTTAGCCTTGCAAACCCTGATAATTCTCTTTTTCTTTCTGCTACCCTCCTATCTAAGTCTGCCCTTATGACTTCCCAGGGCCTAGATTAATCAGTTGGGCCCCTTTCTTTCTCTATCCACCTAGTCATCTATCAAGCTTGAACTGTTTGAACAGGTAATTCCTCTCTAGTCTACAACATGAAATTTAAAACATGGTGAGATCCAGCTTGAGCTGTTGGACCACCCATCAAAAAGTAGTGGCAATTTGGACTAGCCACTTTCCTGGTCTTTGTTTGGGGTTCATTTCTTTTATTGTTTCTTTGACCAATTCATTTTCTTGCCCTTTGATTTTTCTTTCAAGGCATACCCTCTTTACATTTTTTAAATTGTCTGCTTCTTTCACAAAAATGGAACCTTAGCAGCATGGAAGGTGAACATTTTTGGCACTTCCACTGTCAATCATGAGAGATGAGAACCTATTGGTATAGGAGGCTAACAGTCAAGACAGATGCCTATGACTATGCTATTGGGGCAGTCCTTACTCAACATGGACATCCAGTGGCATATCACAGTGAAACACTTTCAGACACAGTCCGGAAGTACCCCACTTATGATAAAGAGATGTATTCCACTGTGCAGGCCTGCCGACAATGGAAGCATTACATTTTGGGGAAGGAAACAGTCATCCACATAGACCACCGACCCCTGCAGTTCATACAGACCCAAGGGAAATTGTAGAATGATCGCCATCAGAAGTGGTCTACATACCTGCAACAGTTCCACTTGAATATCAAGTATAAGAAGGGCAACACCAATAATGTTGCAGATTGCCTCAGTCGACCACCGATCATGGCGTTAACCACCGTGCTCAACTCTTGTGGGCACGAGACTTCTGATTGACCACTTCTCTACAAAAGCGTCCCAGAATTCGGCCACACATACCAGACACTCTTGGAGGGTGAACATGTTCTAGATTTTCACCTCCAGGATGCCCTGTTATGCTACCTGGGTCACCTTTGTGTTCCTTCAAGCGAGCGTGCCAAGTTGATTTGGGAAGCACACTACAGTCGGGCTGCTGGGCATTTCGAGGTCGAGAAAACAGTGGCAGTACTGCAAAATTATTTCTATTGGCCGAATCTTCGACAGGATGTTGGGAAATACATCAGATCATGTACTGCCTGTGCCATTGCCAAACCGACCATTAAGAAGCACGACCTCTATACCCCGTTGCCTACCCCTAGTCGACCTTGGGAATCCATCTCCATGGATTACATGTCAAGCCTTCCTTCCACTAAGCATGGAAATGACTGTGTTTTTGTGGTCGTCGACAAGTTCTCGAAGATGGCCATTATGGCAGCCTGCAAGAAGAATATCACAGCAGAAGCCACTGCTAAACTCTTCTTTGAACGAGTGTGGGTGCACTTCGGGATCCCACAATTTATCATCTCAGATCAGGACAGTCGGTTCCTCAGCACATTTTGGTCCAGTCTCTGGTCAATGCTGGACACCAAACTCACGAAGTCCACAGCCTTCCATCCTCAAACTGATGGCCAGACAGAGGTTGTCAATAGGATGATTGTGCACATTCTGCGCATGTATAACTCAAAGCATCCACGCACATGGGACGAGAGCCTCCCCTATGTTCAACACAGCTACAACCGAGCTCTTCACAGCTCCACTGGCCATAGCCCTTTTCAGGTGGGTTTGGGGTTCCAGCCACTATGTCCCATTGATGTGGTCATGCCACTTGCAGCTACTCACATAAATTCAGCTCATGTCCAGTCCAAAATAGATAAGGCCACCAGCTTCATTGAGCGCATCCAAAATATTCGCCAGCAGGTCCATGACATTATGGAGAAATCAAATGCCAAGTATAAGCATCGACATGATCAACATCGGGTGCCACACAAGTTTCAGGTGGGCAACAAAGTCTGGTGGCATTTGCAAAAGGAACGCCTTACTGGAGCCTATCGGAAACTGAGACCACTCCGATATGGTCCTTACACCATTACTAAGGCTGTGGGAGACAATGCATTTGAGCTCAGCATTCCTCCATTCCTTGGCCTTCACCCAGTGTTCAATGTGGACCACCTTCGGCCATACTTTCCACCATTGTTAGACACATCTGACATTGCAGAACAGCTCACACCCACAAAATTAAATCCAGATTGCATGGAAAAAGCTTCAACTGATTGGATCATGGACACACAGATCAATAACACTCGCCAATAGAATATCCAATTGTATCGAGTTGTCACAGCAAGCCAACTCCTTCACCAAGGAAAGTGGCTCACCAGGGAACAAGTTCAACAAAAGTTTCCTCATCTCATGGAGGAACTCAACGCAAGGACCATTGCTTCCTAAGGGGGGAGGAATGATCCAGGTGGATATTGGTGGCCACCTGCCAAGTCCACCTAGACCCCCACCATTGTTTCTCTCAGCATTTTCAGTTTCCTTAATTGTAGCACAACTTACTATTTTTAGCAGTTTTTCGGGCCCTGAACTTCCGGAACTGTTTTGAGGCCCTAAACGACGTTTTTTGGGAAATCTGGGGAAACATGGGTCCATGGACCGATGTTGCCTCCCATAGTGGTAGTGCTCGGATAGATCTTTCTAACGAGCTATTGTACGCATCAAATGGAGATCGTATGCCAAAGTTACGACCCCGGGAAGTTGGTGTACCAATTTACCCAAACGGGGCCCACAGTTTGGCGTTTCATCTTCTAGGGTTAGGTTTTGGAATGTTAAGGGTTTTCCATTGTTTCTCAAAAATAAATAGGTCTTCGAGCCTCATTGTAACACAGTTCAGAGGCATGTAACCACCACATCTCTTCTAAGAGATAAGCTACCATCGCCCTAGCTAGTTTATTTCCATTACTGTTTGTAAGCATATTTCAGTATTTTACATTAATGAAATGAAGTATTATTTCCGCTGCATATCTGTGTTTATGGTTATATCTTCAATTTGTTGCATTCCCGCTTAAGTCCGGATTAGCCCCCCATATGGCTGCAATCCAGCGTTCAAAGGGAAAATTGGCCTTTGGAGACTGGACTGCCCAAATTGATACTGTTGTGAAGGATCAATTTGCTGAGACTCAACATAAGAGATTCCAGATAAGGTTCCGGACGAAAAAATGGGAACAGACCATACTGTCGAAACAGTCCCTGGGTGGACTCCATCTAGTGGTTGAGAACTAGTTGGGATAGATGGTACACCAACGAACATTATCGGAGTAGTAGCAGGAGGTTCTGCTACTGCTGTATCAGATGACACAGTCCTAGATGTTGATGGTTGTTCAGACATATTGAGTCTATCCAAAAGACTTCCTAGTGATTCTGCAGGAACTTGCGATGAAGGTTGACTATCTTCTGAATTAGAAGGATATAGGTGGATTCCGGTTCCAAAATGCAATGGGGTACTGGATGGAATATCCTCCACAATCTCTTCTATTGCAATCAGTCCAGGTGGAAGAGGCAGACTGTCAGGTCCATAAAATATTTCTAGTGCCGAAGAAGGTACACACTTTGCAGCAACAGATGTTGGAGGGTTAACACCTTCCGAATCAGTCCTAGATGGAGCTGGTTTAGGAATAGGAGCATTTACCATTACACTAGGATTAGTTATAATGTCCACTTGTGACTGTGGAATTTCTTCTGTAGAGGCAGGGATACCAAAAACAATTGGAGTAACTGGAGTCTCCGAGGATGTTGAAACACAAGTTTCAAACAAACAGGGATACTTTGACCCAATTAAACGAGTTCGCTTGGCCCGAAATGGTTTCATTTTCGGAGTCAAAGACGGTTTACTTGTTAGTCTCCGTGAACGACGGGGTTTTGATTGACTTTCTTCCACGATTGCGGCTTACTTGATTAACTCAAAATAAAAAGGGAAAATGTTATTCCGAATTACATGAATTTTATGACGCTTTGACACAACTTGCTTTTTCAATTTTTAAGAGTCGAGAAAAAGCTAAATATGACTCTAGTCACCTTCGATTTTTAATGAGCCTGAAGTGACAAGTGCTCAAACGGACATTTTCTTATAAGGAGTCTGAAAAGGAACGAAAGTGACTACTCTGGAAATCTAGACAGAGGAATTACCAAACCAATCGCAAAACTGCAGAATACTTTTTACGGTACGACAATCAATCTTCCCAAATGTTGTGTTCAGTGCATTGCGATCGATAGGGCGGCAGACACGGCTTCCTAAGGATAAAGGATATAGCCTATTGTGGTCTCCCAATATATACTTGACGATACGTAGGAGCACAAGTCCGTACTGGCACTTGTCGTCTCAAAGAGGAGGAATCACCCAACCTACGATGAAAACGATAGTTACCAAGCTTTACGACGTCGGAATACGTCTCTAGCCTAGACTTCTAAATGTTGTGCGTTAGGTTCCAAAGCATTTTTATGTTCATTGAAGTTTATTTTACAGTTGACCTTTCTTAAGAAGTTTGCCTTTAAGGTTCACCACATGATGTAGATATACAAACCCTAAATATGCAATCTAAGATGATAAACAATCGTTTACTTTCTTTTTGCAATGAAAATCCTAGATACTAAGGAAAGAGAAGTGAAATTCTTTAAACATAGAGCAGAGAGAACACACTAAGATGCATTGTCCTAAATCAATCTCCACAAGCAGTCTAAATGCAAATGCACATGCATGTATTTGTTTTCCGCTTTCTTAATGTGTGAATGACAAAAAGAATGCTAAGTACAGTTCTGAACTATTTTTCTTTCAAAGCGACAGTACTAACAATTTTCTTTTCAAAAAACGAAAGTAAGGTCAAGTCGACACTTTGCGATTTTGAATTTAAACTGCTTTCGACACTTGAAATAATATTAATTCAAATCAAATACAATGGAAAAAGTGTAATTGACTATCTAAAAGAGGGATGCTTTGTGAAACTCTTTTTCTTGATTGAAAACGACACTTGCGACACTTTCAAATCAAAAGACGACAGTTCGATTAAGCCACTGTTTGCCAAAAGAGAACTGTAAATGGCGAAAAATACATAAAAACATTCACAATTATTTATACAATGGAGGCTAAATAATGCAAAGGAAGGGAGTTTCAACAGTGATATACTGATCATAGACAGCAAAACTCCTAAATAAAGCTGAAGACAATGAAGAAAAAACAAAAATCTAGAGGCAGAAACAGTCTTACCTGATGCATCTCACCTACACCACACGGGAGGTGCGATGCATCCATACTGCCAAGAAGAGACAGTGCGATGGTCCAGGGATGAGACTGAGCTTGGTTTTTGCTCACAGTTTGCAGCTAAGTTCAAGGATTTAGGCTGAGCTAATGATTGTCAGTAAACACAAAGTATAGGGGCTGATCTAATGAGGTTATTTGAGCTACAACCAGGGCACTTAGGATGTTTGCAAGCTAGATTTTTAGTTCATAAGCCAACCCGGAGATTGACTGAAGCAGCGTTGATCTACTTTGCAGTTGCATAGAAAAAGCAGTTTGAAGGCTAGTTGGCTTAACTTCAGGCTCCGTCTATAGTTTATGAAGCAAACAAATAGAGATAAGCAAACAAGATATTCGCTCCCTAGCGGAGTCGCCATTTTATTATCAGGAAAACTAGTGTCCATTCAGAGCTGCTAGTCCCACTGAGACGGGTAGCTATCTTAGAAACAAATAGATTAAAGTTATTTGTGTTTTCCTTTATGAGAGATAGATGAGAGAGAAGCAGAGAGTACCAACCTTAGTCTTTCACTAGTCTCCTTGCTTGATTCCTCTCTCCTTTGATAGAGCTTTCGCCACTCCTTTCTCGCTTGTCCCACTTCAAAGAACACATGTAGAGTCAAGGCAGAAAAATACCATCAAATCATAGAGATCTATAACCATAAATAATGTAGGTTCAGATGTACATTAACCATATAAATGCATACACACATACAAGATTCAGAGATACACAAGCATATGGAGGAAAACTCAAATAAATTTATTGATAGAAGTAGTAGAAGAGAGGATTACAACCAGGTTGTCTGATCCAGCATCATCCTCCCAGCATGAAAGCCCTCTTCACCTCATACAAAGCAAGATCACCCAGCAATGCCTTCAAAGAGAAACCAACAACACTTCCTTGCAAATTACAAAATTCCAGCCTTTGGATCTCTTGGATGAGGGATCCATATATAGATGTTTTCAGGAGAGCGAGTCAGCTTCTGGGATTTTGATTAGTGTCATTTCACTGATAGTCCTTAGTTCCACTTGGAGATTTTAGATCTCTTACTCATCCCTGGGCGAATTTAGAGAGGTAAGTGTCATATGAGCAGTTTCTAGAAGATTCTCTGGGTTTCCACCTAGCAAACTGCTTCTTCCATTTGTCTGCTCTCGCTCATCGCACCCTACAGAAGGGATTTACATTATGCATCGCACCCCTCATGTGTAATAGGTGAGATGCATCGCACCCTATGCATGGAGTAGTTTGTATGGTCTTGTTTTGACCAGTTCTGAGTAGTTTTTCATGGAGAACTTCTGGGAGAAGATGTAATCAACTGACCTTGTTCCTTTAGGGTATGAAACAACACTTTTAGGGGTTTAGAAGCCCTTGGTTTATGGACATATGTGATTGGGGTTGCAGTGCCCAAATATGTCTATAACAATGAGGAAAATCACTTCAATCTGTGTTTGTAAAGGCATTAGAAGGATTTCCGTATGCTGGAGGTTGTTCTTGAATTGAACTCTGGTCTTGATCTGTTTTAAAAAACAAACCCTAAATTAATGCTCCAACAATGTTTGGGGTCATCTAATTGTCAACCCAAAGATAAATTTACCAGAACAATTTTGTACATGCTTGATTACACGAACATATAGAATCTTTCTTACTCATTCTTAGGTAGAGTTCGAGCATTAGACACATGCACTTTCATCTCAAGAGCCAACATGTCTAACCAGTTGAATGACCTTCCTTCATTTGCCAACTGATCCAACATGACCACCCAACTCTATGGAAAGGTCTTCGTGCTCTCTTGACCATACAAGCGGCATGCAAAGACGACCAAGAGTTGGTAGGCCTTCCTGAGTGACTTAGTCTTGTAGACCTGGTTGGGTGTTTCCCTAAACTTCGATAGCTCTTTTACCTAATGCTTCATGATGTCTCTAGTGTTCACATTGTTGTTGGGAGTATAAAAGAGTGCATCCATGTGGTTCATCAGTTGTGGCAAGTGATACATCTGATGGTAGTTTTCCATCCTAAAGGTGGCAAGCTGAGTTCCATTGGCACTGCTCAATGTCATCATCTCGGGATTAGTATGTGAGACAATCCAGTGAATGATTTCTACACATGGGAATGTGGGGTACCTGCATGAAACCTTGTACAAGCCTGACTTATGGATGTTGACATAGACCTTTCGATCTTCCATATCTTCCTTGAAACTGCCCACAAATGTGTCCTTTATTTCCTACCATGTATCTTCATGTCCTTCTCTATGAATAGTCGTGTGTCTACATAGATTGGAGAGTTCATTGTCACCTATTCAACTACATCTCCAGTGCTGCTCTCTACAATATCCTTTAATCCATTTCTCTTGGAAACCATGTTGCATGTACTACTGAGAAGCTGCTCAAAAACTAATGTACTTGGAGACAGAGCGTACACTCATGGAAAAAAATGTCAGCTTAAAATCAAAATAACTTGAAGGATCGATCATGCAACACACTGGCCAACTGTTGGAAAAGATTGCACAATTGTGACTCTCAGAGGTGAGGAACAGCTAGCTAGATATGCGCATTGCGTAGTCCCAACTGCCAGTGAGAGGCATTAATGACTAGAACTATGCAGAGAGCAGTCCAATGTGGCTTGCAGAGGACTGGAACTGCGTAATGTGTAGTTCAGTCTGGCTTGATGCTGGCTGGGACTATGTATTGCGCAATCCGAGTGGCCAAGGATGGGGTACTGTATCCTATAACTACGCAAAGTGCATCTAGAGATAGTGACTAGAATCCTCTGCACAATTCCTGTAGCCAAGGTAGAGCCTTGAGTTCCAGAAATGCACAATGCATGTTGGGAAGAGCTAGATCCGGGCCAAGACAACCTAGATCTTCCCAAGGGCAACTTGTAAACAATTAGATCTGAATGCATGAGCGAAGGATGGTGTAGATATGAGTGAACAATGATGCATGCAATCAAGTAAATGTAAGAATCAGCCAATCAGACCGATAATGAAGCTTGTGGGGAGAGTCACTGTAATGACAATTGTTAGTGGAAAGACTAGGTTATGCATGCAACATTAAGGAAAGGCAATGCAAAAATTAAAAAAACACTTCTACAGGTTAAAAAAATTTAAACTCGAGTGGTCGTTCAATAAAACATGCAAAACAACACTCACACAAGCCAAGGAAACAAAAGCGACAGAAAAAGCAACAAAAGACAAGAAAATAAAGACTTAGCCAGAAAAGTTGTGTTGAATATGCTGAAGGTTCCTAGATGCCTCGAGAATGCTAGAGGTCCAATATCAAATGTGAAAATGAGCTCTGACGACGTCAGTCTAGTCGATCTTCCTCGCCTTTGACCACATCCATGGGTCAGGTTACGTCTAAGCAGCTTTGGGCCCTGAATTCATGGGTTTCCTCTTAGAGCGCCTCTAGATCTTTAACTCTTTCTCTTACAATAGGGTCCGTCATTTAGTTATGAGCCTCTTCTTTTGGATTTTTTGATTGCTCTGCTGATTCAGGAAGGCACAATTTCAAATCTCTGGTTTCTATTTCAGTGACTTGAATTTTGGCCTGGCTATAGTCGATGATGGCTTTCCCTCCATCGTGTTATCGGTCTTAGATGTTGGTCAAGATTATTATTCAAATTATATCTCGACCTCTTATTCGAATTTCGATAGCTCTGTTTCCAACACGAATTTTGGCATTGCAAGTGATTCCTCCAAGTGGACCTCAGGAGGTAATTGTTGTGGTTCCCCTCTTTCTATTTCTCCCATTGTTGTTAATCCTCATTTTTCTTCATCTTTTCGTTCCCCTCCAGCCGACAATGGTTCTCCTATGGTTATTGGACATCCCTTCCATAACCCTGACGTTGATTCCCTTGATGATTCCATTGCTTCTGATCCTTCCCTTTGTAATAGTCAATGCCCCAATTCCTTAAATTCCTCCTATTCAGTGTTGAATTACTCTTTCATTGTTTATTCTCTGCCTTCTATCTCTCGGTCCCTCTCGATCCCTTCCATTCCCTCATGTTGTTCTTCGAACCCTGTTTCTTTCCTCGTTAATAATTATTTATCACCCTCATTCCCAAAGCCCTCTATTTTTTCTCGTCTAGTTGTTAACTTGAATTTAATTAATTTTAATATTAATAAAATCAATATCAATTCAGATAATATTAACAATAATTGTAATATAAATTATAGAAATTCAATTGAATTTTATAATAATATTAATAAAAAGAATATGAATAATGATGTCAATTTTTCTTATAAAGATAAAATAGTTGTTAACCTCTCAAGTAAAAACTTTGATCCTCCAACCTTTAAACTCTTAGAGAAAGGTTTGAACCTTTTCCTTAGCTCCTAGAAAAATTCCTATTGAAGGCATTCTCTGGAATATAGAATTTGGGATCAAAGACTTGCCTGATAATATTAAAGAATCCATCAGAAAAGATTGTGCAATTGCTTTGAGAAAATCTAGGCCCCCAAAGAGTAGTATATCCAAGGAGGAATTTCAAGCCTTGAAAGGATTAAACAATGACCTTGATGTTGTTCTTCTAAAGGCAGGTAAGGGTGGAGCTTTAGTAATCCTGTATAAGATGGATTGCCATAAAAAAATGATGGATTACTATAACAGAAAAATAAATAAAAAAACCTTATTAAGAAATTTTCCAAAGATGTTGTATGACCTATTAATTATAGTAGCATCTCTAGTCCTATCAAAAGGAGGCTTATTTTTAGTAAACCCATCACCCCTAGGCTCTATGGGCTACCCAAAATCCATAAAGAAGGGGTCCCCATTAGACCCATTGTCAACATGATTGGTGGGCCCGTTTATCCTCTTACGAATTTTTAGCCCAAAAGCTCAGGCCCCTTGTTGTCCTTATGGAATCTTTTGTTAAGGATTTTTCTTCTTTTGTTAATGAACTTAAATATATTAACCTTGATCCTAGGGATTTTCTTGTCATCTTTAACTTCGTCTCTGTTTTTACTAATATCCCCATTAATGAAGCTATGGAGGTTATTAATCGTGTAACAGATACTGATACTTCCAAGTTGGTAGGTATTTGCCTCTCTTCCACTTTTTTCAGTTTCCAAGGTGAATTCTATGAACAGGCTTGTGGAGTAGCCATGGGTTCTCCTCTCTCCCGGTTGTCACAAACCTATTCATGGATTATTTTGAATCTACAGTGTTGGCTTCTACCCCTCTTCGCCTGATGCTTTGGAAGGGGTTATTTTATGATACTTTTGTCAATTGGCCTCATGGTCGTGCCCAATTGAATTCTTTCCTTTTACATCTTAATAATCAATTTGACTCCATTAAGTTCACCATGGAGGCAAAAGTTAATGATATTCCTCCTTTCCTTGATGTACTTATTTCGAAGAGAGGAGATGATTTATTTGCTTTCCAAGGTTTTCTTTAAAAAAATCATATTGATCAATACCTCCACGCAAGTTCTCATCATTATCTAGCCCAAAATTTTGGTGTTCATAACACTCTAGCTACCTTAGCTCTTAGGATCTCTAATGAGAGGCACTTTAATAATGAAAAATCCCATCTCCTAGATTTTTTTTTGAATAATGGATATAGCAGGCACCTTGGCCTTAGAGCTTTAAATAAAGCAGGTAAAGGACTCAGGAAAAGGAAGGATCATGTTGATTTAGGTAATTGTGTGCATCTCCCATTCATTCTAGGTACCACATAAAAGATTTCCCGTATTCTTAGAAAGAATAATGTTCATACTACCTTTAAGCCCCTTGTCACCCTCCCTAGCTCCCTTAGATGAGTCAAAGACCAGTTAGACCATAAGGATATGAGGGGTGTTTATTTAATCCGCTGCTCTTGCGAAACACCCTACATTGGAGAGACTGGACGCTTCATCAAGCAGAGAATCCAAGAACACGCAACAAACATCAAGCATAGAAGAACCTGCTCTTCTACCTTAGCTGAGCATGGTGAAAATTCAAAGCATCACATATGTATTGAGAAGTACCAGGGCATTCCTAGGATTGATCACTTCCGTCATAGGAGGTTCAGGGAAGCTATAGATATTGAGAAGCATGTTATCAATTTGAATAAAGACGAGGGGTGGAAAATTAGTAGCAGTTGGATTCCTTCCATTTTCTCCTAAAAATCATTTTTATTTTATTATTATTAATATTATTATTCGAGACAATATCTCATTTTATTCAAATTTCGTTTTAATCTAATTTTATTCATTAATTTATCTTAATATTTTTCATGTATATATCAATTTATTATTATGTGTTCTAATGTTATTATAATTTTACTCCTTTATTTTTATTAACTATATTACCTTTATTATTATTATTATCAATATTTTTATTATTATTATTATTTTTATTGGTTTAAAGTTTCTCTCTTTATTTTATTTTGATTCTTCTATTTTATTTTTAATTCTATTCTTATTTTAAATTTAATTAATTAAATTGGTCTATGAATTCTTTTCATTATTTTAATTAAATTACTGTATTTTAATTAATTTATTAATTATTTAATTAATTTAGGTATTCATTCTAGTTTTCTTTTAAGTATTTTATTTCCCCTATAATTATGGCCTTTTTCTTTGATTTCCTTTTATTTTTCCTTCAATAATTATTTCTATTATATTTTTTTCTAATTTAATTTGAGATTTAAACTTCTTTAGTTTTATATTCATTTCTTTTATGCTTTTTGACTTATTAAAGATTGAATATCTATAATTTAATACATCATTATTTTATTGTTTTTGACAGATTGTTGTTGAATTTCTAACATTCATCTTCATTATTCTTTGAAGCATCTCCACATTATTTATACCGCGTTCAATTGGACCTCCATCTATGTCTTGATGATAAACCATAGTTGAGAGTTCGAAACATTGAATGTTGTGATTAATCCGAAAGAGTTATATTTTTTTTTAACCACATGGACCTCCATCTATGTCTTGATGATAAACCATAGTTGAGAGTTCGAAACATTGAATGTTGTGATTAATCCGAAAGAGTTATATTTTTTTTTAACCACATGGACCTCCATCTATGTCTTGATGATAAACCATAGTTGAGAGTTCGAAACATTGAATGTTGTGATTAATCCAAAAGAGTTATCTTTTTTTTTTAACCACATGGTGAATCGGTAACTTCTAGTCCTAATCTATGGGAGACCCTGGATCAATCCTCGTAGTTGTCACTATAACAACAAGAGTACATCCAGCTACCTGCAAGTCGATATACTAAGATCCTATGGTTTTAGCAAAGCAAGATATACTAAGATAATATGGTTTTAGCAAAGCAAGACTCTCGTGCCGCCAAGGCGGGGGTGCGGGGGTGGGGAATCTGCTTCTCGAGCATCCACCGCAACAGGCCAATGTACTCAATGAGATTTGAACTACGGTCTCCCAGGCTTTGCCTAAGTAGACTTACCGTCAAACCACACATCACTGAACAATCTAAAAGAGTTATCTTAATCATTATCAACCACGTAAGTCTGAGTTCTGAAACATTATCCCTTCTAAGGAAGGGAATTTTATGACCAAGTTTGACTTTTTGAATGCATGTGTTTGCAAATTTTAAAGAAAAGGTCAAATCTAACATATTTCTGAAACGATGTAGAGATGCTTCAATGATTCTGGTAGAGATGTTTCAATGATCGACTTAATAAGAAATTTTGGAATCTTCTTGAATTCCAATTTAGCTTTGTTACGATCTACAATTCGCAGGTTGAGGAGAGATTTGGCTTTTTTCTCGCACAAGCTACTCATGCTGCATCTTGCGTTCGTCCGTTCTACTCCTCTTTCGATTAAAATCGAGGCTTTCTCCACCTTAAAAGCTCTCAGAGTTGAAGAGATCGCTAAAAAGAAGCAGACAACAAAGCTTTTAAAGCTTCTTAATGTTCGCTCTCATCAGTCTGGTCGATATTCCTCACCTTCGACCTCATCCATGAGCTGGGTTAGCTCTGAGCAGGTTTTGGCCCTGAATTCTTGGGTTTCCTCTTAGAGAGCCACTAGATCTTCAACTCTTTCTCTTACAACAGGGTCTATCATTCAATTATCAACCTCTTCTTCTGCATTTTTTTATTCTTCTGCCAATTTGGGAAGGCGCAATTCTAACTCTCTAGTTACTCTCTGGTTTCTGGTTCAGTTGACTTGAATTTCGACCTGGTTTTAGTCGATGTTGGATTTCCCTCCATCATGGTATCAGACTTAGACACTGGTCGAAATTCTTCTTCAAACGATATCTCGACCTCTGATTCGAATTTTGATAGCTCTATTTTTAGGTTCTCCATATTTATTGGCACGAATTCTGACATGTCTGGTAGCATTGTTCGTACCCTTTTTGGGGTTGTAAGTGATTCCTCCAAATGGACAACAGGTGGTAATTGTTGTGGTTCCCCTCTTTCTGTTTCTCCCCTTGTTTTTATTCCTCCCTTTTCTTTAGCTTTTCAATCCCCTCAGCCGACAACGGTTCTCCTCTAGTTAGAGGTCATCTGTCACGCCCCTACACCTGCAGTAGTCTTTCAACCGCTTATGGCGAGGTACGACACTACCAATCGTTTTATTTTCACCAATACTTACGATTGTAGACTACACCTAACATTCAATACTTAGTCTTATTTTTGTTACCAAGTATTATTAATGTGTTCCTTTATACAAGTGAAAGCCCATAACATTCACATAAACAACATTATACAAGAGAAATGCACAACAGTATAAAGGGAGGGGCAACTCCCTGCAATATGAGTCTGCCTGAATCAATATATTTAATCTTCTTTTACAAGTACAAGTTAAATCTTGGGAAACCCCAAATTTACACTTAGCCAATTTTCAAACTTCGGCAAACTCGGTTGCCCAGCTCGTCGGCGCCTCTGCACGGTCGCCGCACGACTCACCAACCCTTCGTTCACCTCATCGCACGATCGTGTTGTTTGCCCAACTTGGGCGCGCCTCCAAGTCGCCACACACGGGTGCCTTTGCCTGAGACACACCTCCATTCACAATCTCAACACTTCTCCAAGTCATCGTGCACACTTGCATGATGGGCGGGCACTCACCCGAGCCACCCAAGAACCCGTGCCAAGTCTTCGCACAAATCGGGCGCCCACACACACCGTGCACGCCTTTCTCCAACTGGCGGGTGACCCTGCCCGCGTCCTTCACCCAAGACCAAGACGTGTGTTCACTTTTGTGCGGCTTCGCCCAAGAACGGGCGCAACACCAAAGCTGCGCCCTTCTATCTTGCTGTGCCCCCTTCTAGTTCTGTGCACTCTTCTTTGTTGAGCGAAGTTCGAATGTGTTCAAATGAGCTCTCATGCGTGCTAAATTATATGAGTGGCAGGGCGAAGTCTTGGCTGCCCAGTCGACTTGCCCACGCCCTCAATTCCATCCCAAAAGCCTTTGAACATGTGTTGGCCTTGCTACCATTGTAGGTCGGCCTCGCGTGTGTTTAACCAAGCTCCCACGCATATATAAACATCGCTCTCCCCTCCTACGCGTTGCATTATAACATAACATCGCTGTGTTGATGGTCTGAGCTCGCATTTCATTGTTTCGTCATCGCACATCAAGCTGGGAGCGCGCATAAGGACTGCGGGTCCTTACATCCTCCTCCACTTGAAGTCGTTGTCATCCTCGACAACATACCATCCTGGTAACCATCCACCAATATCATCAATATCTGCCTCATCCATGATGTCAACTCCTCCACATACTGCAACCATCTCTACAACATATGTAGAACCACCGTCTCCATCATGTCTTGTCCCGGCAACCATCTGTCACCAAGATCACCATACCAAGGTATACACCCCACCGGTATGTCATACATCGGAAATCATCTCAATCCATGACCATCAACCACCCTGTCGCAATCTCCGCATGCTGCTCCCCATCGTGGAAGGCTAGTTCCTCCATCTCAAGCTACATGCTTCCTGCAACCTCTCGTGTCGACCTCATCATGTGTCATCCTCGTGTGAACTGCTGCCATGATACTCCAACAAATGCTAACACATCTTTGTACACTTCGCGACCCCATGTTTGAACTAGTCGGGTGATCAGTCCAATTGTCACGCTCAAACCATGAGAATGCACATCCTCATGCCACCGTCGGTCGTTTCTCAGAACATCTTGTCACATCCTCAACTCGATCAAGAATCCATCTCCATATAAGTAAGCCATGTCCAGGTCCATGAAGTAGTCCTCATCTCATCTGCAACATGCTGTCCATGATGTCTGGTACTAATGTGCTGCATGAAATCAGCCACATCTACCCCAACATCATCATCCATCTGCAAAACATCCATCTCCTCAAAGTGAAGAGATCATCTCATCAACCCAACTCTCGATGTGCCACATCCAGGTCCATGAATCAACCTCCATCATATCTGCAATGTGCCATCCCTCAAGCCTGCCATAGAAACAAGTATACACCTGTCTCATCTATCCATGTGCTACCCACGATCATAGATCAATCAGCTCCCATGTGTCCAAAGTAGTTGAGTCTCGGCTCAACCCATGCCCAAGTATAATCACTAAGGCATCATCATTGTTGTAACTCCATCACTTCAAAGTGTCTCATATCGATCCTTTACATCAAGTCACTCATTCAAGCCATTCCCATACATGTACTTGAAAGTATGCACCCCATCCTACATCAAACTCTCTGACCTCAGTTCCTCAATGCATTAGATCCTCCAAGTCCACCATATATGAGTCCCTAAAAGTCACAACCTTATGTCATCATGAACTCCATGAGTCATCTCCAACCAACATCTCAACAAGCATACAAGTCTCGGCCCAAAGGTCTCTGCAAGATGCCTCAGCTCTCCATGTAGTAGGAATGCTCCATAGTGTGCTCACAACTCCATCCAAGTCCATGGCCTTGTTGTACAAGAGTGCACAACCTCTCCATCGGTTCATAAGTAAAACATCTCCATGTCACACCAGCAAATCCATCTGCACAACATCCCTGCCTTGGCACTCCTCATTGGATGCCCATAAGTGACATCTCTACAAGTGCTCCTGCATAATGTCCCTGCATAAGACTGCCATGCTCCATGTTTCCCACCTGATGTCCATGACTCTATTGTCCATGTAGTCCAACCAAGTAGACTCATCACAACAATCGGTCATCCTCATCCAAGTCTGCAATCTTCGATCTAGTGAACTCGGTCACCCAACCATATCATCATCACATGAGTCTCTCCATCATAGCTCCCCCACTAAAGGTTCCACCAAGACTTGCTCTTGGTCTCGGCCATGAGAAGTCCACCCAAGTATCATCATACCTCAAGTGTGTGCCCTTCTCAATCTGTCCATGAGTCATGCCGGGCACTTAGCCAATTCTCCATGTGGCTAAAGCATGACCCATTCACCCGCAACGATCATCATGTTCCTCCCTTGTCACGAGCCTTTGTACCTTCTACCATAAGGTCACAAACAACCCCAACAAGTCCTGCAACAGTCAACAATCCTTGCTTCTCCATACAAGGTCTCATCATAGACATCCATGGTAAGATCCACCCTTGCATCGGCAAACTGGGTTTTCCCTTCCCTGCATACAGGCCATCTACCAAAAGCTAAAGTGAAACACAAGTATCAATAGTACTTACATCATCATCACTATCATGAGGCCCCTCTATGTGAGTATCCTCATCCATCCATGTCTGCAAACTACACGATCCTGGTCCAACTTGATCAATCTCAAGTCCATCCTCCATCGTTGTCACGTCTACAACATCCTCAATCATCATGGCTTCCGCTTCCTTGTCGGCACAACCTGCAACTTCATCTTGCTCCATTGTACAACCAAGTTGAAGAAGTTCGTCTTCAACATTCTTTTCCAAGATTTCAAGCTTATCTCGAATCCGGGGATTCTCTTCTTTCAATTGCTTCAACTTGTATAAGGTAAGCAAGAGCTTCCCTTCGCATTCTTCCAAACCTGCCATGCCTTGTCGTTCAGCTTGGCCCAAGCATTAAGCTTCACCTCTGCTAAACCTGTTTCACCATTTACCTGAATCACCCTGATATTCCACCTGTTACCTGCAAAACTTGAACTCCTTTCCAAGTCTTCAGCCTTCGTAGAATCAGCTCCCTGATTTAGTTCACCAGCTCCAAACATGAGCTTTGATACCACCTGTCACGCCCCTACACCTGCGGTAGTCTTTCAACTGCTTATAGCGAGGTGCGACACTACCAATCGTTTTCTTTTCACCAATACTTATGATTGTAGACTATGCCTAACATTCCATACTTAGTCTTATTTTCGTTACCAAGTATTATTAATGTGTTCCTTTATACAAGTGAAAGCCCATAACATTCACATAAACAACATTATACAAGAGACATGCACAACAATATAAAGGGAGGGGCAACTCCCTGCAATATGAGTCTGCCCGAATCAATATATTTAATATTCTTTTACAAGTACAAGTTAAATCTTGGGAAACCCCAAATTTACACTTAGCCAATTTTCAAACTTCGGAAAACTCGGTTGCCCAGCTCGTCGGCGCCTCCGCACAGTTGCCGCACGACTCACCAACCCTTCGTTCACCTCGTCGCACGATCGTGTTGTTTTCCCAACTTGGGCGCGCCTCCAAGCCGCCACACACGGGTGCCTCCGCTCGAGACACACCTCCGTTCACAATCTCAACACTTCTCCAAGTCACTGTGCACACTTGCACGACGGGCGGGCGCTCACCTGAGCCACCCAAGAACCCGTGCCAATTCGTCGCACAAACCAGGCACCCACACACACCGTGCACGCCTTTCTCCAACCGGCAGGCGACCCTGCCTGCGCCCTTCACCCAAGACCAAGACGTGCGTTCACTTCCATGCAGCTTCACCCAAGAACGGGCGCATCACCAAATTTGCGCCCTCCTATCTTGCTGCGCCACCTTCTAGTTCTGCGCACTCTTCTTTGTTGAGCGAAGTTCGAATGTGTTCAAATGAGCTCTCATGTGTGCTAACTTATATGAGTGGCAGGGCGAAGTCTTGGCTGCCCATCCGACTTGCCCACACCCTCAATTCCATCGCAAAAGCCTTTGAACATGTGTCGGCCTTGCTACCATTGTAGGTCGGCCCCGCGGGTGTTTAACCAAGCTCCCATGCATATACAAACATCGCTCTCCCCTCCTACGCGTTGCATTATAACATAACACTGCTGCATTGATGGTCTGAGCTCGCATTTCATTGTTTCGTCATCGCACTTCAAGCCGGGAGTGCGCATAAGGACTGCGGGTCCTTACACCATCCCTCCCATAACCCTCTCGTGGATACCTCAATGATTCCGTTTCTTGTGATCCTTCCCTTAGTAATAGCCAATGCCCCAATTCCCCATGTGTTAAAAAAAAAATAGCCAATGCCCCATTTCATTAGAGTCCTCCTATTCAGTGTTGAATTCCTCTTTCATTGTTTATTCTCCACCTTTTGTCTCTCAGTCCCTCTCGAGCCCTTCCATTCCCTCACGTTGTTCTTCGAACCCTAATTCTTCCCCATTAATAATTATTTATCCCCTCATTCCCAAAGCCCTCCCTTTTCTCTGATGTATTTACTAACTTGAATTTAATTAATTATTAATATTAATGAAATCAATATGAATTCATATAGTCTTAATGATAATAGTAATATAAATGATATAAATTCAATTGAATTTAATAATAATATTAACCAAACAAATATGAATTATGGTGTTAATTTTCTTATAAAAATAAAAAAATTGTTAACCTCTAAAGTAAAAACTTTGATCCTCCGACCTTTAAACTCTTAGAGAAAGGTTTGAACTTTACCTTAGCTCTTAGAAAATTTCTTATTGAAGACATTGTCTCGAATATAGAATTTGGAATCAAAGACTTGCTTGATAATATTAAAGAATCCATTAGGCAAGATTGCGCGATTTCTCTGAGAAAAGATAGGTCCCCAAAAATAATATATCTGAGGAATTTCAAGCTTTTAAAGCATAAAGAATGACCTTGATTTGTTGTTCTGAAGGCAGATAAGGGTGGATTTTCGGTAATCCTTAATAAGATGGATTACCGTAACAAAATGATAGATCACCCTCCGGTAGTTACAGAAAATTAATTAAAACTTTATTGATAAAATTTCCAAAAATGTTGTATCACTCATTATTATTATTATTTCCAGATAATATTTCATTTTAATCGAATTAGATTTCTCTTACTCATTTATTTTTATTAATGATATTATCTTTGTTATTATTATTATTAAAATTTTCTTTATTTAATGTTTCTCTCCTTTATTGTGATCTTTCTATTTTATTTTTATTTTTTTCTGGGTAAAAGTAACTTCTATATTAAGAAAGAAAAATATTTACATAATTTACAGCAACCAAGGGGGACGAGGTCACCCTCTAACAGAGACAACTGGGACAGACTAGCAGACCTTTGAGACAGCATTACAATGATTGTCCAAATGAGCCCCTTGGACAACATTACAGTTCTGGATGGCCAAAAAAACAGACTCTATTACCTTGCTGACTCGAACTTTTAACAAGCTGCCACTATAGGGCTGAGAACAGGAACTGAGCGAGATTGAGGATTTGACCAACAAAGACATGAGCAAAAATACAAAAATGCAAAAACCTGGAGAAACGCCTTCGAACATATTCAGGTAGGGTGACTTGGCGAAGTTGGCGGTTGCCTTTGCATCGGGCTGGGCGGATCAAGCCATATGACAGACTCCTCACCCACCTGAAGATGCCCCTCCGAACCCGGATGAGCTGAATCCTGTTCCGCATTCCTATTCTGGACACAGTTTATTAATGGCTGAATTTCTTGCACTGATTCATCACAAATTGAGTTCGCCTGGTTCTGAGCCTGCTGAGGCTGGTCGACTTGTTCTATGGGTGCCCGCGGACGGGGCATCCTATGCACTCTTCCTTGCATATCCCCCAGAAGAATTTCGCTGCTCTGGAGACTGTCGGAAGCAGGGGAGGACCATGAGGGGTTAATTGGAGGCGCTTCTGAAAGATACACAGAGAAATTGACCATAACATCCGACTGAAGGATCCCTCTGGGAATGCGGAGGCGGAAAGACTGATAGGAATCCGGCAATAGCAAAAATTCCTCCTCAGAGCTGGATGATGAGGGGGAAATGGCTGCCATAGGTGCTATTGGGTGCGGTTCCTCCCCTTCAATCCCATAACGAACCCCTGAACGACCACCGCGGCGAGGCACGCCCCTTCGACGCATAACTGTTTCCAACCTGAGCGCCTTGAGACTCTGCTCAGTTTCCTTGAGACAATATTGCAGAGCAATATTTTGCCCGCCTCCCACTTCAAACAACATTCCCTGAACATTGCAGGTCTGAGCGGTGTTGGTATATAACCAGGACTTCGCCCTCACCAAATGCCGCGTACCAGACTCCATTACACCAGATCTCCTCGAGACCGGAGCAGGCTTGCTCGACTTAAATGCAACCTCGACCGTGCTCTGCCATTCCTTAATGTCGTTTGCCTGAAGCATTGAATAGTTTTTTATCGCCATCGCTGTCTCGTACCTGCTCGCTGCCTCGGCCTTGAGACAGGTATAGAGGCGCGGGAAAGCCTTAATGGCCACCTGCCATTCATGCATGATGGACACCCGCATCCGGGGTTCTATTTTATTTTTAATTCTATTCTCATTTTAAATTTAATTAATTAAATTGTTCTATGAATTATTTTAATTAAATTATTATTTATTTGTTTTAATTTTATTTTAATAAACTAATTAATTTATTAATTATTTAATTAATTTAGTAGTTAATTAATTAATTTTTCTTTTAGATATTTTCTTTCCTCTATAATTATGGTGATACGTTGATTTCCTTTTATTTTTTTCTTCAATAATTATTTTTTTCTGTTATATTTTGTTCTAATTTAATTTTATATTTAAATTTTTTTAGTTTTATATTCATGTATTTTATCTTTTTTTACTTATTAAAGATTGATTATCTAGAATTTAATAAATTATTATTTTATTATTTTTGACAGATTGTTGTTAAATTTCTAAAGTTCATTTTCATATAGCGTGAGTGGGCCTAATGTTTAAGAGCATGTGTTTCCTCCTAAGAGGTCACAGGTTCAAAACTAGAGGGGGTAGAGTATGTATGCCTTCATAGACTTAGTAGACAAAGCGTTGCGCAAAGGTGGGCCCATTATCGCAGAAACAAGGGGGTCTCATACACAAATTTGGTGTCTTGCAAACAAGGGGGTCTCATACACCAATTTGGTGTCTGGCTTGGCGGAAATTGGATAATAATAATAATTATTCTCTTAAGCATCTCCACATTATATACCATGTCGTTGCGTGAAGGTGGGTCCCTTATCGTAGAAAAAGGGGGTCTCATACACCAATTTGGTGTCTGGCTTGGTGGAAATTGGATAATAATAATTATTCTCTTAAGAATTTCCACATTATATACCCTGTCGTTGCGCGAAGGTGGGTCCCTTATTGCAGAAATAATGGGTCCCTTATCGCAGAGACAAAGGGGTCTCATACACAAATTTGGTGTCTCGCAAACAAGGGGGTCTTATACACCAATTTGGTGTCGCTTGACGGAAATTGGATAATAATAATTATTCTCTTAAGCATCTCCACATTATATACCATGTCATTGCGCGAAGGTGGGTCCCTTATCGCAGAAACAAGGAAGTCTCATACACAAATTTGGTGTCCCACAAACAAAAAGGCTTCACACACTAATTTGGTGTCTGACTTGACAGAAATTAAATAATAATAATTATTCTTTGAACATCTCCATATTATATATTAAGTTAGATCAAGCCTACATCCATGTCCGGATAATAAACCAATGTTTTAATTAATTATAAATTACAAAAGTTTGAGTTCTATATAACTCATATAACATAACTGCTCTTGAAAATTAATTTTTTCATTAAAATTTAAAATTGATATACTCTTTATAACCTGATATAGCATGAGTATTTTCATTTTATAATTATATTGGTGTAACAAGTTTGCATTTTTTTTTCATATGTTCTTTATTGTAATTTTTGTTTAAGATTAAATCATAGCTTCCTAATTTATAAAATAAAGGTAGTTTGTCCTATTTTTTAATTTAATATTTCTTTTTAAGATTAAATCATAACTTTTTAATTTATAAAATACAAGTGGTTTGTCACTTTGTTAATTTAATATTTTCATTTTATAATTATATTGGTTTAACGAGTTTGTTTTTCATTTTCTATTTTTTAATATCTTAATTTTTTAATTTATAACTTTTTAATTTATAAAATACAAGTGGGTTGTCACTTTGTTAATTTAATATTTTCATTTTATAATTATATTGGTTTAACGAGTTTGTTTTTCATTTTCTATTTTTTAATATCTTAATTTTTTAATTTATAAAATCATAATTTTTTAATTTATAAAATAAAGGTGGTTGGTCACTTTATAATTTATAGGATAAAATGTCGTGTTTTTTTTTTTTAATATTTATTGACCTTTATTGATTTTTTTTAACAAGCAAAATAGTTGTAAGTTCAAATATTGAAGAAAATTCTCAAGAATGTTGAATAGTATAAAACAATTAATATTACATGTAAATTAAAAATAAAAATATAAGATTATATATATTTTTTCAAATGGAGAATATTAATTGTGAGATAGGTCAAATTGAATTTCACCGATGAAGTGAAGAAATATGAGATGAAATCTTATAAATGAATAAGATGTATAGGAAAATGGTAGAAACTATTAAATTTCTATAACGGTTACAAATCATACAAGCCTTGCATCATTGTTTTCCTTGATGAGATTGTTTGCATCCTTCACCGTGAACAGACACAAAAAATATTGAAGATGAAACGACCAAGACCATTGATGTGTGTGCAAGCAGATCATGAGAACTGCTCATACAAACCACTCAAAAATTTGCATAGAGCTAGGTGCTATTTATGTAATTAATTTGCAATTCAGATTGTAATTTTGATCATTTAGATGCATCTAGAGGAACAATTTGCAAATGAAGAGAACGAAATAACATTATTCCTGTTGTCTAGTGCTAAAAGACAGTACAACTTATTGAAATCTCACACCTACATTGATAATTTGATTTCTATATGTGCTTAGTGACCTTGAGTGCAAGGACAAGGGTACTCCTCTTCTCTTCTAGGATGTGTGGAGTGAAGTAGAGATGGGCTTCCTCATAAACAATTTTTTCCTAGATTTCTTCTATGTCTTTTTCATTTTTCCAGTGGTTGTTAAATACCTTCATGACTGCTCACTCATATATGTGCGCACTATTAGATTAATTATATGCACTATTAGGTTAATGGATGCATTTTAAATTTGGTACATACCTGTTGTAGGATAATTGATTTCATACATCAATAGTATTATAAATGTTGTGTAATTGTCTCGTTTCTTAGCACCAAAATGTTGTATTGTATTTATAGATCTAGAAATAAGCATAATTACATTAAAACACAAATTCATTGAAAGTGATTGATATATCCCATCTATCTCATTATTCCATCTTTGAAACCATATTTTATGCTATTATTTCACCTTGAAAACCATGCTTAACAATAATGGATAATGACTACTAGCTAATGGAACAAATGTGTATTAATAAAGAGTTTTAAAAACTAGCCAAAAATGAATGCAACAACCATGCAAACAAACCAAATTTAAACGGTCATTCAAATTTACTTAATGGAACTATCGTTATACCAAGAATACTTATTGTTATGATCTAAAACAACAATAATGCAAATAAGTTGTTATCTTCTCTATTTAGGTTCAAATCCCTAGAAGTGACATAATAAGTTATAATGCCTTGATAATTAGTATTGTAATGGCTTTATGCCTATGAATATTGTTGTATTGACTTAGAACCTTGTGAACTTGTAAGTATAGAAATGGATTGACTTGCACCAACACCTTCACTCTAGCTCTTGACTAAAAGAAGCTAAATAAATAAAAATATTTGTAAATAATTATAAATTTATTTATATATAATATTAAACCTGGGAGTTTTATAAAACATCAACATGTTAAATAGAAAATTAATATTATTCATCAATAACTATTAAATATTGTCATCTTAAAGGTATCTTGTAGCATTGCGTCCTTTCTGTGATCCTTTAACTCCATTCAACATCATGTTCATGGTTAAGGAGAAATACTAGCAAAATCAAAGGGGACACTACTAACCTAAATGCCTAGTGGCCATTAGTGGAAAGCTCACGGTGAATCCATATCGTGAATTGAAATTTAAACGGTCACAAATCATGGATCACAGATAAAGTATAAGGCTGAAGGACATACGGAAATGTGTGGCTTAGTGAAGCTTTAACTCATTACAACAAGAGCCACAACAATGGCGGAAGTCCGTACCGAGAAAAGATTATGCCACGCCTGAAAAAAAAATCATGCCTAATTGGGAGATAAAGCTTTAGAAGAATTTGGATTCTGTATGACGTGAAAAGATCAATTTAGTATTATTTTTGTTAACCTTATTTTCAAGCAGTTATTTAATTATTTCTGCTAAATAACTGAGACACCACCCGAAAATACTTTTTAAGAAATATAAATGATTTTGGTATGGTTGGTCATTTTACCTTTAGGCCAATTGCCTTTGGTTGCATATTCAAGATTGAATTTCATTTTTTTGTCAAGGCATAATATAATTAAAAATTAAATTTTATAATTAAAATGAAATAGTTGTTTTTGATATTTTTGTGTTAAATTGCAAATTTTGATACTCAAAAAGGATTGAATAATTCACTCAGAGTATTATTATCCATGAGTTGAGTAAACCGATGTAGGAATTAAAAAATAGAAGCTTGTCATTCAAAAACTGAAATATGTGAATCCACCTCTAAAGTTAGATCAAGAAAATGGAGCAAAAATTTATTGGAACAATGACAAGAATAGGGGTGTTACACATATAAAAAAATAAAAAAGACGAGTTTTTCAAACTATAATTTCAGAGAGGAAAATTTTCAAAAGCCGAGTATATATAGTAATTAACCAATTATTATATTATATGTTATACGTTAGTTTATTTAACTAAATATGAATGACCACTAGTCTTTGATAGCTAAATATGTGTTCCCACATATTGCCCACTTCTCCATAATGTGATAAACATGGCATGCATGTCAAATTATTGAGTGTTGTTTAGCCATAGAAAATTATGTGGGTTTGTTTCATATATTAGGGGCTATAATGAAATGAAATTAAATGATATTTCAGTTTTCACGAAACTAAAAATAGTCTATGGGACCATCAATTTTCTGTTTTTTTTTTCCTTTTGCAATTCAATCATTTTCTTATTCAAATTGTTGATGAGCTGGTCCAACCTTCCAACAATCCCCTCGTTGAAAAAACAATGCCAAGAAACTGATGCTAACATATTCCCATAGCAGGGTATTCTTCATCGACAAAATTAACAGGGTGCATTGGGAAAAATCGTGGTGTGATTGTAGGTTCGTATGTGCAACAAGAAACTACAAGTGGATGCATTCAAGTTTAGGGAGATTTGTTGTATATTCGAATATCTTGTTTTGGTTCTTCCTATTTCTCCTCATTACCACACTTTGAATTGGCTCTATAATCAATTTAAAAAAATCTGCCAATAGCCTCTATCCATTGGACATGGTAACCTTTGCCAGTGAGTTAATGTACATGCAAATTCTGTATTCTAGCTCTGTGCATATTTAGGAATACAATGACAATGAAGATCAAGAACAACAAATAAGAAGATCAACAACAAATCATACCTAGTTCCGAAGTTAAAAGCCCACTGATTTTACATCCTGCAAGAAAACCACATCTGGTTAGAAACGCTGCAATACACCTTGCATGAATGTCTTGCGACTCGAAGCAGCAGCGCTGCAAGAACAGAGGAGAAGAGAATGGAATCCCTAATGCAGGAATAGGAAAAAAGGGAAAAAACTAGAATGCAGGAAGAGGAAAAAAATAAATCTAAAGAGGGATATTTCCCAACACACAAAACAAATTTTAGTCAAATTCACTTTTGCACAAGCCTATAAATCCTTGCTAAATCATGGTTTTTTGTTCCAGAGCACAGGGTGGGTGGAAGATAGGGTCCTCTGTCAAACACACACATGGCAGCAACAAAATATTAAAGATAAGTAGGAGAGTACATCTATTATTTGACAGTGATATACATTTATAGTACATTCGTGTGACCGTTGGGTTCCACATCCCAAGGTCTCTTGGACTCTCATGGTTGTTCACATTCTACACCAACCCATAGAGCATTAGGTGTCCAACGATCCCCCCTTAATCCGAAGGGGTATGTATGAGTCCAAGAAGAGAGTTGTAATACAAAATGTGCAAAAATGCATGGCAACACTAGGTTGAATGTGCTCTCTGAAATGTTGGTATCAAGGGCGATGGTTTAAGGATGACCACCAACACTGGAATGCTTAGTGTAGTTCCCAGAACTCTTCCAAGTCTGGCATGAAGCTCAAGTCTTCTGCTAGAGGAATTGCTCCTGATGTTTTGAAGAGGGAAACCTTCAACCATGAAAGGGAGGTCTCACCCCACATAAAAGGGAGAACCTCAACCTGAAAATGGAGGTCTCAACCTGTGATGGTTTAAGGATTACCAACAACTCTGGAATGCTTAATGTAATTCCTGGAACTCTTCCTACATTGGCAAGAAGCTGAAGTATTCTGCTAGAGGAAGTGTCCCCAATTCTTTGAAGAGGTATCATCGACTGAAGGCATGCTCAGGGGCATCTTTGTCTCTGGCTACAACTCTGAATCTGGTGTGGCAGGTTGTGGCTCAGGCTCGCTTGATGTGGCTTTGAAGCTTGTAGATGACCATCATTCCCCCCCTGTCAGATACAAGGCGAGAAGATGAAGAGATCTCAACTGCAAGACTTTTCAATATTCGAGAACAAATCCTGTTGTATGAGTGAAATATTTTCTTGGTTGTTGAAGCCCATTGCCAAGAAGTGATCCATCCAAGATGAATCCTTGTTCTTGCAGGAGGTTTGTTTCTAAAGCATCTATTTGAAGAATGGGTGGTTTTATGACAGTGCTTACATGGATGAAGATCAAAATAGTGATCTTTCATATGGCCAACTCAGTCACAGTGTTGGCATTTCACAATCTGTTGTTGTGGAAGAGGGGCAGAGTCTGGAACAGATGAAGGTGAACTGTCATGAAGGAATCTAGCACTCTGAAACTGGATGGACTTTGAGTAATCTGGAATATGAAAGGACACGTCCTTGTCATATCCAAGACCAGTTCTATGCTTGTTTCTGACAAGCTCTTCCCAAGCTTTGATGATGGGCTTGGGAAGTGCAAACTGAACTTCTGCATCTGCATGTAACTTTGCTGCTTTATTGGGCACTGGATCTGAATCAACTTCAACAATATTGACTTGCTGCTTATGGGAGTTTGTTTCATTGTTTTGAACAGAAACAGATTCAGAATGATGACTCCATTGTTGTAATTCTGCTCTCTGTACCTGAGATTCAAGCTGCAAAAAGTCAATTTTCTCTTGTGCATTTTGTAGACAGACCTGAATGTTTGTGAGAGAAGCTTTGCTGACTTTTAATGTATCATGACTAGTAGACAATATCAGACTTTTGAGGAACTCTAATACTGCATTGATTCTGACCATTTTCATTGAAAAAATAAGGTGAATTTCACAAATACAGATTCTTGATCTCAAGCCATATATAAATAAGCCAAGTCGTAAAGATATATAATCAGTTCAAAATCACAATTGAATATGATTGAACATATGAAATATGCAAGCCTTCAACGTAGTCAAAGCAGCATACAATAGTTCCACGTCGTGGAATTTCAACCGCCCCCTTTAATTTTGAACAATACAATGCCAAAGAGATTGCCTTATTCAATGCTCAACGCTCAACATTCAAATGCTCATGCCAATGCACCAATACCCTAGGCAATTCCAGGTTATTTAATAGTTGTATATTTCCTCTGTAACAAGGTTCACGAAATCATTGAATTCAAGTTTCAATTCTAACACATATATCAACCTCAAACAACGGATATTATATATATACCGTCTTCAATTCAACACAAACAGTTCTCATCAGGCTAGCAAAATATCAACACACAAGCAACATATACTGTATATAGATCCCGCTCTCAACACACCTCGGAAGCACGACCAAAGACACCAACTCTGAGGACCAACACTTTGCCACTGCAATCAACTATGATATTATGCACTGCAAGGCCAAGCTCGAACGCATGAGGCAACAATGCCAAGCTCTTATAATGCTCCCTTCACTTTCCTTCACAATGTTATTTATGTGTGCAGTGTCTCTGAATTTGTTTCTTGCCTTCTCCCACGAGCCTCTTTTTTTTTTCAGAAATCCAACTACCAGACTTTTGCTCCATGCTTCTCTCAAGTATAAAGAAATCGTTTCAACTGTAAATCAAATCCTTGTCTCTGCCAATCACAATCTATGCAATCAACTTCTCATGTTCTATTAACAACTTCTTTCACCAGCATATCTTTAAATGCTTTATGTACTCAAAATGTCAACGCACCAAGGGATGCACTAGAATTAGCTCCAATACATTTTAATGCACAAATCCAGTCAATGAACTCACTTCAATGTCGTAATAATATTCACAACTAGAAACAATGTAAACTTTGAAACGGGAACTGATACTGTTACCCGTTTTGTAGAGATAGCAAAAAAGTGACCCGATTTTGAAAAGGGGTGATGCAGAATACACATGTTTTGTAGAGATAGCAAAAAAGTGACCCGATTTTGAAAAGGGGTGATGCAGAACACACGTTTTTTTTAGAGCATAGTTTTTGGCACTTTAATTTTTTTTAATTTTTTTTTATGTACATTGTGTTTTAGAATGGTAGTGATTTTCATGCTGATTTTAAAAAGTGGTTATTCTGCATCAGACTCTTTTTTTAAAAGACCTATTTTTTGACTTTAACTTTTCTAATGTATGTAATGTAAATAATTATTTTGTAAATTTAATAATTTTGGAAGTGGTCGTCTTCTTCATATTTTCTTGTTTTTATTTTTATTTTTATTTTTTTTGGTAGTGAGGTTTTTATTGATTTGCATATTTAAAAAAGAAGGTCAATATTTTGCATTTTCCATATTTTACATATTTATACATCGTTAATTAAATTTTCAATCCAAATGAAATAATTGTCTCTAAAAAACAAATATAAAATTATATATAAAAAAAGACAAAAATAAAAAATAAAAAAGTGTTAAAAAAAATTTATCTTATAAACCATAAAACACTTTGGAAAAAAAAAAACCAAAATTACATATATATATATATATATATTAATTAAGTCGATAAAAATTGAGAAATTAAAAAAAAAAACATTAGCAAAAACTAGGAATAAAATTTTAAAAACAAACTAGTTTAAAAAAAAATAGAAAATTAACCAAAGAATAAATTAAAAAAATTAATAAAATAAATATTAAAAAAACGGTTAAAAAAATTATCTCACAAAAAAACATTAGCAAAACTGGAAAAAAAAATTAAAAAAATTAAAAAAAAACTAGTTTAGAAAAAAAAAATAGAAAATTAACGAAAAAAAATTGAAAAAATAGTAAAATTAATATTAAAAAAACAAAAATAAATTCAAATTATGAAAAAAAAAAAACAAAAAAATACGTAATTTTTATTAAAAAAAAAAATAATTATTTTTTATTAAACATACATATTTTATTTAATATATATATATATTAATTTTTTTTTTTAAACAACCTTTTTTATTATTAAAAAAAAAAATTATAATTTTTTTAAAACAATTTTTATTTTTATTTTTATTTTTCCCTAAAAATACAAATTATTAAATCTACGTTTTATATTTAAATAAATAAATAAAACCTAAATTTAGAAAAAGAAATTTACATTTCTTTTTTTATTTAAAAAAAAATTAATAAAATTAATTTTCTTTTTTAAACGATTCTTTTTTTATTAAAAAAAAAATTATAACTCTTTTTTTAAACATTTTTTTGTTTTTTATTTAAAAATATAAATAATAAAAAAAAAATGATTTTTAAAAAAAAATTATATATATATTTTTATTTAAATATTAAAAAATTATTAAAAAAAATTTAAAAATTTAAAAATTTAAAAAATTTAAAAACTAACATTTTTTTTAATTATTAAAAAAAAAAATTATGAGCCCCGGCCGCGCTACCACGGGCGAACGATGGGTGGCCCGTCGATTCCCGGAATCGACGGGCCGCCCACCGTCCGCCCGTGGTGGCGCGGCGGTGGGCAGAGGGCCTGCGTGCAGCCCCTCCGCCCACCGCCGCGCCACCATGTGCAGCCGGTGGGCGGCCCGTCGATTCCGGGAATCAACGGGCCGCCCACCGACCGCCCATGGTGGCGCGGCGGTGGGCGGAGGCCCTGCACGCAGCCCCTCCTCCCACCGCCCGTGGTGGCGCGGCCGAGGCTCATAATTTTTTTTTTTTTTAATAATTAATCAAAAATGTTAATTTTTAAATTTTTAAAATTTTTTTTAATAATTTTTTAATATTTAAATAAAAATATATATAATTTTTTTTTTTTAAATCATTTTTTTTATTATTTATATTTTTAAATAAAAAACAAAAAAAATGTTTAAAAAAAAATTATAATTTTTTTTTTAATAAAAAAAGAATGGTTTAAAAAAGAAAATTAATTTTATTAATTTTTTTTAAATAAAAAAAGAAATGTAATTTTTTTTTTTAATTTAGGTTTTATTTATTTATTTATTTTTTTAAATATAAAACGTAGATTTAATAATTTGTATTTTTAGGGAAAAAATAAAAATAAAAATAAAAATTGTTTTAAAAAAATTATAATTTTTTTTTTAAATAATAAAAAAGGTTGTTTAAAAAAAATTTATTAATTTTAATATATATATATATATATGTTTAATAAAAAATAATTACATTTTTTTTTTAATAAAAATTACGTATTTTTTTGTTTTGTTTTTTTTTTTTTTAATAATTTAAATTAATTTTTGTTTTTTTTAATATTAATTTTAGTAGTTTTTCAATTTTTTTCGTTAATTGTCTATTTTTTTTTTTAACTAGTTTTTTTAATATTATTATTATTATTATTATTATTTTTTTTTTTTTTCCAGTTTTGCTAATGTTTTTTTTTTTTTTAATTTCTCTATTTTTACTTACTTATTATATATATATATATATATATATATATATATATATATATATTAATTTTGTTTTTTTGTTTTCCAAAATTTTTTATGGTTTGTCAAATAATATTTTTTAACATTTTTTATTTTTTTATTTTTATCTTTTATATATATTTTTATATTTGTTTTTTAAGTAATCAACATTTTAATCTTAATTTTAGTAATTTTTATTTATTTTTTGTTAATTTTCTATTTTTATAGATCTAGTTGGTTTTTAATTTTAATTTTTAGTTTTTTAGTTTTTCCTTAATTTTTTTTTTTTTAATTTTTCTATTTTCACCTACTTAATTTTTTTGTTTTTTTTAAATGTTTTTTTTCTTTTCCATTTTTTTTTTGGGTAATTTTTTTTTATGTTTTACAAGATAAATCTTTTTCTTTTTCCTCTCCATTTTTTTAAATATTTTTTTTACTATTTAATTGTTTATAGTTTTTTATTTTTTATTTTTAGTTTTTTAATTGTTATCATTAATTTTGTTTTTTTTACATTTTTATGATTGACTTTTTTTTTTCGTTTTTTATTTTTATTTTATATTTTCCTTTTAGTATATATTTTAATCTATGTTTTGTTATTTTTTTAAAACTTTTTTTTTGTGTTTTTTCATTGTTTTAATTTTTTTATTTTTTTTAATGTTTTCATTATTTTTTAAAATTTAATGTTTTTCGGGTTCATGATAAAATATTTTACACCATTATTTCTAAATGTTGAAATTTTACTGTTGAAAAAAAAAAAGTGTTCTCCCAGCATCAACACTTTTCGTTTTGAGGGTGTTTTTTGGATATTTTTTGCTCAAAAAATTTGTTTTCACCGCCATTTTTAAAACATGTTGAAAATTTACCCAAGAAAAAAAGGTGTTATTCCAGCATCAACACTTTTCATTTTTAGCACAGTTTTTGATGTTTTTTTCGAGGTTTTTTGGCCAGAGTTCCCGTTTTGAGTTTATAGTTCCCGTTTCATAGTTTACATTGTTTAGAGCAAATGACTTGAATTTATTGTTTCCTTTTATAGTTCAATAAGCATCATCCCACGCAACATTCAAGCATTGAACCATATGCATCACACTGTTGCATTCAAATAGTTCAATGCATATACTTGGAAGGGGATTTCCACAGAAAATGTGTATAGTTGTGTGGTTATGGGAATCACATCTCCAATATCGCCTCCTCCACGCACTCAACAGAGATGAGATTTATGATAGGTCAACTGAGGCTCTGCATTGGTGGGAAGGTGAGGAGATTCTTGTTTGTTACTTGGAAATGGTCGATTGGAGGTGTTATATATAAGATGAATCCAATGGACTTGAAGCCATCATTCAATTTAATATCTCGTTCCAAATGTTTATATTTCTTGACCAGGGCATAAAACAATAATTGGTTTTGAACAACACAGATTTCATGAGTTACACACACTAGATGCCCCGACTCACCATTCCAATGGATATGAACCCAGCATATATACCAAAAAATACCAAGGAATGTGCATGGAACGTTCAAAATTCCAGGATTTTAAAGTAGGATCTTCATCGCATTCACGAGACCCAATGCAATCAACTAAGGCTCATGGCATTCAACCAATTTTAACACAGAGACAATAAACACAACAATGGCAATATCGATATACTTACGGATTCAAGAGAAACAACAGAAAAAATGGCTACCCTTCTCCAGCCCATATGTAATTATCTGCCTATCAACTTCCCTTTCACCACAAATTCCAACAGGAGCACTTCACAAGAAGTGCATGACAACCCTAACCTTGTTGAAAGTGTGAGAAAACTATGCAAGCAGAGTTGATTGACTGAGGTGCTTCGAATTCTACATTCTACGGACCATAATGGTATTTGGGTGGATCCCTACACCTACGACTCTCTTTTACAGGTTTTCCTCGAATTAAAGGCTCTAAGAGAAAGAAAATTAGTCCATGCCCACATTATTCGAACTGGATTTAAGCGAGATTTGTTGAAAATGCAACAAGATGATGGAGCTTAGTGAAAAGAAGTCGCCTTCACTAAGTGGGCCCGCAGGGTATTTTTGGCGCAAAGTCTATTTTTAGACTATGTCTATTTTTAGACATATGGATCATGGTCCATGAGTTGCAGGATGTTGTTTATGGATGATTGGTTATGTTGGGAAAAATAGATGGACTTCTATTTTTGGTTCACAGCGGAGTGATCAGAGTCTATTTTTAGACTGCTAGGCTAAAAATAGAAACAGTCAAATATTATTAGCCCTTAGTAATATTTGGACTCTAAACATTATCTTATTCTCTTGGAGCACTTCAGTTCGAGCTACGGATGTTGCACATGCAACTGAAAAAAGGAATCACGTGGTTTCTTATGTGTTAGTTGAGCTATTGCATGGAGGAATTCAGTTAGAACTCATGCATGTGAGTTCTGTGGAGTTGGATGTGGAGTTGATGGAGTTGTGTTCAGTTTGACTTAGTTGAACTAGTTGTATTTAGTCTAACTAAAGAATACACTAGTGATGAGTTGTGTGAATTGATTGTTAATTAATTCACTAATTATTAACTCATAAAGCAACTAAAGAATACATCAGTTAACTCAGTGCATGGACAGTTCAACAGAGACAGGTGTTAGAGGTAAGTGAAAGGGTGAGTTGTGACTATCAGTTGTGCATGAGATTTTGCACATGCATCGGATTGAGTTATACCAATGAGGACTGCGCAGTGTGGGCTAATACCAAGGCTATTGTAGCTTGTGCTCACGTGATTTTGGATCAGCCAAGGTAAAAACGAGTTTGATTCAGCCATTCATCATTATTCTCATGCAGGATTGCGTAGTGCAGACAGGCAAATAATGGAGGAGATTTGAGGCTTCAGATTTGAGCTAGTTTGTGTGTAACAGGTGGAGATAGTACTGAGTACTTGTGAGGAGTATTGTACTATGTATTGTTACATGCTCTCAATCATTATAATATACAGATAGTGTGGGGTTTTCAGCTGTATGCTTTCCCTGGGTTACATACTGTGTTAATGTATGCATGCGATTGATGTTTCATTATTTTTAATGCAGCTAAATTGATGATCAACGTAGAGGAGGTTATGTATTATGCATGTATTCCGCAATAGTGTATAATCATGATAATCTCTGTGAATAAGTGTTTAGTATTCAAAATTCTACATGGTATCAGAGATGGTTGATTTGTAGAAAAAGTTCTACAGGATATCAAAGTGGGATTGATCATCAGATCTATTATTCAGAAAGTGTTTACATTTTATTTCTTCAGGCAGAGTTTGTAATCGGGCCAGGTAGCTTCTGGATTCATCCTTCTTTTGGAAGGTGAGATATTCGGTGAATGCCCATACAGTCGATCTCTGTACAAGAAATACTTTGTTCTCACGAATTTTAGATCAGAAGCGGTTGAGTATTGAGCTGGTGGAATGGCGCTCAAGGATAAACTCAGAAACATCAAAGCTGAGAATGGAGATGCCACAGATTGTCCGCAGAAGAAGAAGAACAAGCAAGCTGCTGGATCTGTAGCAGGAGAGGCTCTAGCCTCGCAGTTTGAGCTTGATTTTTCATTGATCGCATGCTTGGTTTCAAGTGTGATGGGATCTGTATGGTTCTTGGACAGTGGTGCGTCTTTTCACATGATAGGAGATCGAGATTTGTTTTCTGATCTGGAGGAGAAAGTTCTTGGAGTGCACATCGAGATGGGCGATGATGGTAGATACAGTGCGACCGGTATCGGTACCATTTCCTTTGAGAGGGAGTCTGGTAAATCCTTCAGATTGAAGGAAGTGATGCATGTTCCATGATTGAAGAAGAATCTTATCTCTGTGGCGATGTTAGAAGTCAAGGGATATGATGTTGTCTTCAGCGAGGGAAAAGCTTTCTTGTGCAGCAAGACAACTGGAGAAACCCGCAAGATAGGGGTTTGAGTCAGGAACCTTTATCAGTTGCATGTAGATGCATGCAAAGCCATGAGCAGTGAGGCAACTGATGGAGACTTGGTGGTTGAGAGGGAGCATATATTACCTCTTAACATGCAGAGCCAGAAGAAGTCTCAGACAATTGTGGAGGAGCCACGATTGGTGTAGCAGCTTCAGGAGGTTGTGGAGCAGCCACAACAAGGGAAGCTGAGAGGAGATCAATTAGAGACATCTACTCATGCAGAGACCTCCAGTAGGGGGAAACTTCAAGCCAGGTGGGCTGAGGGATCGCATGCAGCCATACCTCTAGGTAAGAGGTGGGGTGATGTGGATTGATTGTCCCAAGGAGGAGGGGTAGGATCCTTGAGGTACCCAACCTATTGGATGAGACCTTGCTACGGGAGCCCCGATGTGGAGTAGCAGGAACTGACATATTGGGTAGAGATAGATGTGGATGGAGTGGCAGAGAGCGATAGTGCAGGGAATCCCAGGACAACGCATAACTAGCAGGCTGCAGTAATGCGAGAGGCACAAGTGTTTTACACAGTGCTAGGTGGCACAGAGAGGTGTGCAATGGTGCGAGATGCATGGATATGTTGCAGTAGAGCAGATGTCAGAGAGGGAGCACTTGTCAGTAGCAGGTAGAGCTTCAGCATCAGAGTATGTTCCTAGCCCAACAGAGTGGTCAGTTGGGAGTGTTTTTTGTTCCAAGTGTTGTTGGAGCAAGTGGATCGGGAAAATGTGTTGCATGCAAAACATTCCAGAGTTGCAGGATAGGGGTTGAAGATAATCCATATCTTGCTGAGAGGGAGTGTTGAAAATGCAACAAGATGATGGAGCTTAGTGAAAAGAAGTCGCCTTCACTAAGTGGGCCCGCAGGGTGTTTTTGGCGCATAGTCTATTTTTAGACTATGTCTATTTTTAGACATATGGATCATGGTCCATGAGTTGCAGGATGCTGTTTATGGATGATTGGTTATGTTGGGAAAAATAGATGGACTTCTATTTTTGGTTCACAGCAGAGTGATCAGAGTCTATTTTTAGACTGCCAGGCTAAAAATAGAAACAGTCAAATATTATTAGCCCTTAGTAATATTTGGACTCTAAACATTATCTTATTCTCTTGGAGCACTTCAGTTCGAGCTACGGATGTGGCACATGTAGCTGACAAAAGGAATCACATGGTTTCTTATATGTTAGTTGAGCTATTGCATGGAGGACTTCAGTTAGAACTCATGCATGTGAGTTCTGTGGAGTTGGATGTGGAGTTGATGGAGTTGTGTTTAGTTTGACTTAGTTGAACTAGTTGTATTTAGTCTAACTAAAGAATACACTAGTGATGAGTTGTGTGAATTGATTGTTAATTAATTCACTAATTATTAACTCATAAAGCAACTAAAGAATACATCAGTTAACTCAGTGCATGGACAGTTCAACAGAGACAGGTGTTAGAGGTAATTGAAAGGGTGAGTTGTGACTATCAGTTGTGCATGAGATTTTGCACATGCATGGGATTGAGTTATGCCAATGAGGACTGCGCAGTGTGGGCCAATACCAAGGCAATTGTATCTTGTGCTCACGTGATTTTGGATCAGCCAAGGTAAAAACGAGTTTGGTTCAGCCATTCATCATTATTCTCATGCAGGATTGCGCAGTGGAGGCAGGCAAACAGTGGAGGATTTGAGGCTTCAGATCTGAGCTAGTTTGTGCATAACAGGTGGAGATAGTACTAAGTACTTGTGAGGAGTATTGTACTATGTATTGTTACATGTTCTCAATCATTATAATATACAGATAGTGTGGGGTTTTCAGCTGTATGCTTTCCCCGGATTACATACTATGTTAATGTGTGCATGCGATTGATGTTTCATTGTTTTTAATGCTGCTAAATTGATGATCAACGTAGAGGAGGTTATGTATTATGCACGTATTCCGCAATAGTGTATAATCGTGATAATCTCTGTGAATAAGTGTTTAGTATTCAAAATTTCTACAAGATTTAGGTTTGGGTACTAAGCTTGTGATTGAATATGCCAAGTGTGGCATGAGGGTTGATGCCAGATTAGTTTTGGCCGCAATACCTGAACGAAAGGTGGTTTCATGGGCGCCCACTTCCACTACGGTTCCATTGTGGGTCAGCCCTCAGATCCCATTCAGAAGCTCGGTTGGGTGGGTGTGGTAACACAACTAAGGTTTGGAAATTTTACAATGGTTCTTGGGAAGATAGGTAAGACAGATGATTTTTTTTGTGTTGCCAGATAGGTACACAAGAGAGAGGCAGTGTTTCGTAGAGGTTCTAGTTTTTTATTACAGTCAAAGGATTTACAAATAGGGCATATGAATACTGAATTGAGACTTCCGCAGGTCAGTGAGCCTTAGAACAATAGAAGAGGGCATTAAATGTGTAAAAAATATGGCAGAGAATTAGGATCAGAATGGCAAGAATGAAATTCAGAACATGCATACCAGGTGGAGGCCACAAAACCAGTGGCTCAAATTGGAGCAGGACCAGCAATCGCCTGCTCTGATACCATGTCAAACACACACATGGCAGCAACAGAATATTAAAGATAAGCAGGAGAGTACATCTATTATTTGACAATGATATACATTTATAGTACATTCGTGTGACTGTTGGGTTCCACATCCTAAGGTCTCTTGGACTCTCATGGCTGTCACATTCTACACCAACCCACAGAGGATTAGGTGTCCTACATCCTCCTTATTCTTATTTCACAACCTATTAATAGCAATTGAACAAAACCAATGAACACAGATAGCTTGTTGATTATTGTTAGCATAAACATTTGAAATAGTTGAGATAGTCAATTAAAAAGTCAAGTTTAGGTTTAGATTCCTAGGTGTAGCCCCGAAAAGTGAATTTGAGACTTATGCTTAGATGAGTGCACCAATGTGGACATTTATAAGCATTCTAGTTTGGTCAAGACAAGCGAAATACCAAGCAAAAGCAACATTCTATAGACAGATCCATGAACAACAGAAAGGAGAAAATTTTGCATATTGTTGAATTTCAAAACAAGATTATTAATAACCAACTTTCTACTCTTGTATTTTATCCAAATATGGTTAAATTTCAATATACATGTTGCACGGACACCTGGGAAAACACACGTAGCTACCTACAATAGCATTTATGAATCAAATTAGTCTTGCAAGTTTTTATCTATCAAATTAATGGAGAGATCAGTGTATCTCTATCATCACTGAAGAAAGACCCTTTTCATGCTTCTTGTCATTTGACATGGATACTGGAAATAATTTTCTATGCTAAATTTATAAAATATGCATTGTAGCCAAGTATGGTATCACTAACACCATGTGCATTGAAATCCTGGATAATGAATATATATGATACACTTGAAGTTCTTCACAACCTGTTGTAAGCATAAGCATATTTATACAACATCAGGGATATTTTATATGCAATATGCACATTTGATGAATAATCTATGATAAATGCTATGATCTATATGTGTATTCATAATAAATGATAACAATGATATGAATTGATATTAAATTATATTAGTTTTATAGTAAAACATTCCATGATTAAGCCATAATCAAATCGACTGCAATTTATCAGTTTAAAAAGAAATAATAGTCAAGCATATGAAAGTTGTTGGTGGAAGACAACTACAGATAGGTGAGAGAACTCTATTGCACTAGATCGTTAGTATCCATTAGCAATGGGATTGCATGAGGTACACAATTTAAGACAGATGAGTTGTACTAAATTTTAACATGAAATCTCAACTAATACCAGATATTGTAGTAATGCATAACTCTAAATATTTTCATCCTCGAAACAAAGAAATTTGGAATTTGTAGTTGTTTTCATAATGTGAATGCAACCTAGTTTAAAGATGGGAGGATAATAATTTATTTCTTGTCACACAAACAACTCCTAAACGAGGGTAGCTCCAGTAAAACTAGCAATGTGCTCCAAAAAAAATCACAATGTTTCATATTTCTAAAAATGCATATTTACATAGTGGTGGTAATTTCAAATGTGAAAAAAAATTTAACGATTATGCAGGTTGTCTCTACAGTTAGTACTATTGAACATAAACAATTTGTGGACAAGATACTTAACAATTGTGCAGGTTCTCTCTGCAACTGGTATTATTGAACATTAACAATTTGTGTAGGTTGTCCCTGTCTGGTTTACCAGTAGGCCTCCTAGTTTGGGAATTTGTCTCATTTAGCAGCAACTCTCCTAGTATGGGCATCTCTACTATAGTAGAATGGTTATGATGTTCATGGGCAAGAGTATGTGCTTGCTTGTCTCATTTACCAGCAAGTCTCCTAGTCTAGGCGTTTCAACTGTAGAGTAAAGCTACCACATGATGTGAAGACATGCGCAGGACGCACGTGTTGAGGCTGTAAGCAACGGGCAAGTGTTGATGTGGCAGGGGATTAGGCAAGTGTTAAGGCCACAAGCGACGTAGGTGGATGCCTGAAAGTTAACTTTCATAACTTTATATATATAAAAAAATGTCACATTAAATGTTTCAGATTAATGTTATCTTGAAAGTTAGCATTAGTTCAAGTATATAAATGTTTTAAACTCAATTCCCTACTGGTTATCCTAAGTTTTAATAAAAATAATGAAAATCATGCATTCTTGCCCACAATAAGAGGTCCAAACAGAAAGTTTGGATAAAATTTTGTTTGATAAGATATTTTTATTAAAACTTTGGTTAAAACATTGAATACATTGGTTGTTCAACCTAAATTAATGTTGGTCAACATCGAATCGATCACTATAGTCCCTGCTATAGCTGAAGGCATGGAATAATAATAATGAATAACGATTGGATTAATGTGTGCATGGAAGGTAGCAAATTGATCCGAATTGGATCCTTAAACATTCTCTAAGTCTTCATGACTGTTTCAAATTATGTCAAGCTTCAAAGTCTTATGGATATCGATCTTATCATAAATAACCTCTAAACAATGGCAATTTGTGGTCAGCATGGAACAACGAGGACCCTCGGTCAAAGCGCGCAGACCGTTGGCCCATGGTGACCGCGCGCTGGCACAAATTGACAAACGGGAGGTCAAATCCAAAAACAGAGGCAATTTTTGATACGCAATTAAGCGCTAATCACGTATTGCAGGGCATCCCCCTCAGTGAAGGAAAGCCCCCAAGCGCTCGGTCATGAGGGAAGCATAAAATCGTACGAAAATAGCCGATTCCGTCAGAAGGCGGGTCCTGCGCTAAAACCGGCAGGATATCGGAAGGGCTTCAAGCGGTAAGCAGGTTCGACCGAGTCCCGCTCGATGCCATACACTAGGTGACACGCGTCTAGCGGATGAGAGAAAAAACCGCTCACATCGGACGGGTAAAGGTCATGCTACTTACTCGCCAGATATGGACGGAGACCATAGGATCTGGAGGCTCCAAATCAACGGTGGAGAAATGATCTGATGGATGACCGGATTCGATGAGGAAATAGGCTGTCACATAAGATTTGAGGTCTGGCATGACCGATGAGTTGGCAGAGGAATCAGTTTCGCGGGCAATCTTGGAGCAATGGAAATAACGACCATTCAAAGAGAACTGACACTCAATTCTTGAGGAAGCAGGTGGCCACCTCTCTGTGAAGTGTTACGTAGTGATGATGACGCGGAGCAGGGGAATTCAAGCGGACAGAGGTAGGAGGTCCAAGGAGCCGGGAAGCGGAAACGAATAGTGAGGGAGTGGATTGGCTTTAAGCCACGAACAGATAGAGAGTAAGACAGAGGAGGCAGAAAGAGAGAGAAGCAAATTGCAGAGAACAAAGAAGCCAAGCTGATCTGCAGAGCAAAGGTAGCATCGAGCAGACAGAGACAGAGAGAGTCCGAGAGTCTGTGAACTCCAGAGAATTCTTGAGAGGTTCAAGCAACTCTTCTGTGTATACCGGTCAGGTATTGAGTACCAGATGGGACTCATACCACTGAGACCAGTTGAGGTCGAGATTCAATAAGGGGATTCTGTGTACTCTAGAGACTTGGGGGATCCAAGTACAATCCTACTGATCATCATCTGTTAAGAGAGACTCAAATTGAGCTCCTTATTGTAAAAACTCTGCTTTAAGACACAATAGAAAGGCCACCACTGAAGGCTGGACCAGGAGACGTAGCCTAGGAGGATAGGGTGAACTCCTTATTAAGCTTGCTGTGTTTTATGTGTTTTCTTACTGTTTCAGTGTCTGTGTATTTTGCAATCTTATCGATCTGTTGCATAAAATAACATAGGCACACCCCATCACTTGAGTCTGTAATACCTTCATTAATTCTCTGAGGTCATTTACGGGTGATTTCAAATCACAAATTCAATTTTATCTTTCTATATATATTATATATCAAGTATTTTTAGTTCAACGATGAGAATTTCATACTAAAACATAATTAAAATGGTTTTGTGGTTTTCAATATAGAAAGCTTAAACTTCATAAAATGTAGTGATACTTATAAACATAAAATAAAGAGATTCCTAATCATATAATTAAAGTTTTTATGACATAATTAATAGTTAAATAATATAAATCCATTTTAATTATTAAATTGTTAATTGTTAATTTCATATGTATTATTATGAATGTTCAATATTTTTTATAAAGGTAAAGGGAATATTAGTTAAAACCATTAATCTGAGTAGATTGTAAGAAAGTCCATCAATATTTTTATGGTGTACTATTTGATAATTAGACAAGAATAAAATCACTCAACATGGGTTGAAATGGGATAGAATAAGAGAGTGCCAAAAAATATTTAACAAGAATGCATTAAAGCAAAAGAATATGAAGTAACAAGTAGAATGTGGCTTATGAGAAAGAAGATACGAGAAAGGTTGGTTACTGATTTTTGCAAACCCCATGGCTAACTCATAAAATGATGAGCTTATAATGTAATACAATAAATGCACTCATAAAATAAAATAAAGGATTAGCAACAAACATATATATGTATGTGTGTGGATTATATAACAACCTCCAACAATAACACATGAATGAAGCCCAATAAAATGAAATGTAGGCTAGCCAACCATACAGATATCTCTATTGTATTCTTGGTTTAATGAATCAACATTTCAAACCAAAGAAATATCCATATCCATCCCTTTCAGCAATTGGTCAAATAACAAACAAATAAGACACAGAACCATATACATATAGGGTATTAGAAAACACATACACTGGTTGAAGCAAAATTTGAACATTGGAAGATCTCTGAAGATAATTGGGTTCTTTTTTCGATGGAGCATCAAAGCAAAACTCAGGGTCGGCACGGGGGGAGGGATTTTTTTGGATCTCGTTGAGAAACAAGAAATTAAGTTTGCATGGCGTCTTGCCAGAGAAACCAACAACATGACAGAAATGTACGGGCTTATTTTAGGACTTCATTTAGCCAAGGAAAATGGAATCTCTAGGATTGCCATTGTGAGGGACTCTCTTATAACAATTCATTTTCTACAAAAAGGTTCAACCTCGAGGGCAAACAAGTTAAATCTTTTCTTGCAAAAAATCATGAGTATCTTAGAATCATCTTAGTGCAAAACCTTCTATCATATCCTTAAAAGCCAAAATTTTGAAGCAGACAAACAAACCAATCAAGCTTCTTGTGATGAAGGGCCAAACAAAGATCAATGGAAAAAGAGGTTGGCAAACCATTCCATGATTTTACAATGAAAAGGATAAATCTATCTATACATCAATGTCATAAAAACATTAGAATCAACACCAGAAATTATGAATTGATTATCAAGATTATGGGAATAAATGCGGCCCTGATGCATTCATTGACAAGTGAATTAAACGATATAATCTACGGAAACATTTCTTGGGAGGTGGAGATAGGCCAGCGTGTAGGCCACGTGCCCTCTTGTACTAAGCTCAGGGCAATTCTGCACAGTGAGAACCTGTTAATAGATCTCTACCCTGTGCATTCTAGTCACTCCGACTTGAAGAGAAGATCACTCGCACCAGTGGACAGGATGGCGCTCGTGCGGGAGGGACAGAGATCACTTCAAGCATTCATGGTAGGGGAAGGACACCATTACCTGTGCGCCCTCCCCTCCCCCTCCCCTACATGCACGTGAACACCACATGAACTTGTACGACACATGTCCAGCGTGGAGAGCCACGTGTTGTGCAGCGTGTCCGGCCATAAACATCGTTTGCCGACCTTCTGCCCGATCATTTCCGCCTATGTGCCACGATGTGTGGTTTGCCTCTTGGTTTTCTGTTCGGGTCGGGTGTTTGGGCGAAGCCCTCCGCCGACGATGGCGCGGGACGGCTCCATTACCTGCGCGCTTCGTCCGCCATGGTTGAGCTGATGTCCACCATTGTTTGCTTGCACGAATCCATGGTTGGAACAGGGTTTCTGTTGTTCTTGTGGTTTTCTGCCTGCAATTGTTGTTCAGTCTAGACCGCCGGTGGTTTAGGGTTTCCTTGGTGGTTGTTTAATTCGCGCTATTTGTTGTTTGGGGAGGAGCCAGTACCAATTTCAGCCAGTTCGAGGTCGAAGGTTGCATTTACAGGTAATTGCAAGTTTTTGTGGATTTTGTTTGGTTTTTTTGGTTTTTTTTTTCTCCATTTGCTAATTTCGCACTTGTTGCAGGTGTGGCGAGTTCTAGAGAAGGTCTGGCGAAGGTGTGGCGAGCTCTGGACTTGGACATGGCTTCTTTCCGGTAGGATTTTAATCCTACCAGCCATTTTTGATGTGTTTTTCAACACCTCACCTTGTGTTTTTCAACACCTCACCTTGTTTATTGGAATTTTTGTTAAATTTGCAGACAGGTTTTGGGTTTTGCAGGTTAGGGTTTTAGGGTTTTGTTTGCAGGGTTAAAGTGTACTGGTTTCTTAACCATTTCCTTACTGTTCTTTTTGGGTTGAACATTGTTAGGGTTTGACACAGTGAAACCAAGTTCTTATTGCATGTGTTTAGAGACATTATTTTACCTTATTCTGTTATCTGAGAAAGGAAATGTAGGGTGCACCACTGTGTTGGTTAGTGAGTTTTGGTTTTGAGCTATTGCTGTGTATTAACTTCTTTTTGTATTCAATAGAAGATGGACGTGTTTGAGAGTTAAGATATTTTACAGAAGTATGTGCTTGTAGGTAAGCTTACTTAGATCTAGGTTATTCTTTAAAAGTTGAAAAACTGCTTACAGTGGTCTGAAAATTAATATCCTTGAGCTGGTTTATTGAATCTTCCCTTTTGTTAAAGATAGAAGATGTTAATTGTTTCCAAATAATTCTATTTTTACCTGCATTGTTGAGTACATTGCCAACTCTGACACTCTGACTAACTTCACAAACACTGCAGACAAAAATATTTACTTGTTTTTTCCATTTCTTCATGTATTGTGACTGTTCGTATTGATTGATAGCCATCTCACAACAATGGACTGAGCATAATGAAGAAATTTATTGTTGGAAAGTGCACTGGTTTCTTAACCATTTCCTTATTGTTCTTTTTGGGTTGAACATTGTGAGATAAGGGCAATTGGTTGCCTTCTTAAAAGTTCTTATTTGTTGCATAGACAATATTCTTGTCTGGATGGCATAGCAATGCTGCAAATTCATATAGCAATGAGATGCTTTAAATGTGTGTCTTGGGTTTTGTGCAACAATCCTTGCATAGAGATGGCACATTACTAATCTACAGTGTAAGGGAGGTGCAATTATGTAGGAGTGTAGAGGGTGCATACTTGTGTTAACATGCATATGCTAATCTTAGTATCTTTCGTACGTTTCCACCTTCAGTGAATTCCATTCTGCAGGTTGTTCAGATTTAGCAATTTCGGTTTGTCTTTTGTTACTGTTCAGTTTGGCTTTAAGTTTAGTTCAGTTTTGAGGGTGCATGCATGGTCTATTTTTCAAATAGCGTACGTCCTTAGGCTGTCCAAGGTGCTTTTATGGGAGTTGTCTATTTATGGATGAGAGCTTAGTTCTATAGGAGGCACCAGTAGATTTGCCTGATGTGTAGTTATCCATGGAGCTAGGGTGTACTAGGTGTTCTGAGTAGGGTTAGGGTTTGACACAGTGAAACCAAGTTCTTATTGCACGTGTTTAGAGACATTATTTTACCTTATTCTGTTATCTAAGAAAGGAAATGTAGGGTGTGCCATTGTGTTGGTTAGTGAGTTTTGGTTTTGAGTTATTGTTGTGTATTAACTTCTTTTTGTATTCAATAGAAGATGGATGTGTTTGAGAGTTAAGATATTTTACAGAGGTATGTGCTTGTAGGTAAGCTTACTTAGATCTAGGTTATTCTTTCAAAGTTGATTAACTTCTTATAGTGGTCTGAAAATTAATATCCTTGAGCTGGTTTATTGAATCTTCCCTTTTGTTAAAGATAGAAGATGTTAACTGTTTCCAAATAATTCTATTTTTACCTGCAGTGCTGAGTACATTGCCAACTTTGACACTCTAACTAAGTTCACAAACACTGCAGATAAAAATATTTACTTGTTTTTTCCATTTCTTCATGTATTATGACTGTTCGTATTGATTGATAGCCATCTCACAACAATGGACTGAGCATAATGAAGAAATTTATTGTTGGAAAGTGCACTGGTTTCTTAACCATTTCCTTACTGTTCTTTTTGGGTTGAACATTGTGAGATAAGGGCAATTGGTTGCCTTCTTAAAAGTTCTTATTTGTTGCGTAGACAATATTCTTGTCTGGATGGCATAGCAATGCTGCAGATTCATATAGCAATGAGATGCTTTAAATGTGTGTCTTGGGTTTTGTGCAACAATCCTTGCATAGAGATGGCACATTACTAATCTACAGTGTAAGGGAGGTGCAATTATGTAGGAGTGTAGAGGGTGCATACTTGTGTTAACATGCATATTCTAATCTTAGTATCTTTCGTGTGTTTCCACCTTCAGTGAATTCCATTCTGCAGGTTGTTCAGATTTAGCAATTCCGGTTTGTCTTTTGTTACTGTTCAGTTTGGATTTAAGTTTAGTTCAGTTTTGAGGGTGTATGCATGGTCCGTTTTTCAAATAGCATACATCCTTAGGCTGTCCAAGGTGCTTTTATGGGAGTTTTCTATTTCTGGATGAGAGCTTAGTTCTATAGGAGGCACCAGCAAATTTGCCTGATGTGTAGTTATCCATGGATCTAGGGTGTACTAGGTGTTCTGAGTAGAGTTAGGGTTTGACACAGTGAAACCAAGTTCTTATTGCACGTGTTTAGAGACATTATTTTACCTTATTCTGTTATCTGAGAAAGGAAATGTAGGGTGCGCCACTGTGTTGGTTAGTGAGTTTTGGTTTTGAGCTATTGTTGTGTATTAACTTCTTTATGTATTCAATAGAAGATGGATGTGTTTGAGAGTTAAGATATTTTACAGAGGTATGTGCTTGTAGGTAAGCTTACTTAGATCTAGGTTATTCTTTCACAGTTGAAAAACTGCTTACAGTGGCCTGCTTTCTATCATCCTTGTTGACTGCAATGAATAATTAGATCTGAAGCATATTGCAACTGTGAATTAATAAATACCATAAGACAATAATAATAAGCCTAAGACCATTGCACATTGACCATAAGAGGCTAATAAAGTCATATGTTTTTCTGTTGGTGACTTTCCAAGTGTTTTTCTAAGGTCTGGTATATGTTTTTTGATATCTGAAATATGCTTTTCGAAATCTGTTGTACTTGTTTCAGTAAGAAGAAATCCATTTGCTAAGGTTTAATATCCATAAGAAATCACTTATCAGTCTTGGGAGCATCATTTTGAAGCTAATGGTGAAGTATTAAGTGATTTAATTTGTGAAATATTGTTCATCTTTGCAGTGGAAAAAGAAGCCCCAAGACATAATATGAATTGACATAACAATTTCAAAAGGGGAATAAGTATCTAAGTTATCATTGTAGCATCTTTTGTGGACTGATATCATCTCTCTTAAGTATTTCATAGGTTGGTGTATTTTTTGAGACATTGGTTTCAGGTCTAACTATTATGTTTGCATCCATTGGGTGGCAGACTTCATTGGTTTCTCTTTTTGTCTTTCTTATTTGAGCATTGCATGTTTGCATCTCATCTCATTGCAAAACATTACATTGACATTCTGATTTGTATTTTTCATATAACACAACATGTTCTAGCTACTCTTCGGGAATATTAACTCTTGCATAATATATCCTTCCTATACTTATCACCGTTCCTTACAAAATTGTTGCATTATTAAAGTAGAGAAGGAATCTTATAGAAGTCAGATCTAAAATTAACATAAAGGTGACTTTTGTGCATGGCTTTTAGTTTCTAAATTAGCTACTTTCAGTTGAGGGTTGCTAACATTTACTTTTCCTTCCACACCATCATCTTGGAGATAGGTTTGTGGATGTGAATGAACTTAGTAAGCATGTCGATTAGTGATTTTGAGATTGTGTGGATGTGGATGATTGCTTCAGCTTTCCTCATCATTTGAAAAAATTGATAGATCCCAAGCAGTTCAATGGGTATTTGTCCTCTTTAATCTGTCTTTTGTCAAGGCAGAGGTCAAATTATAGTAAGGGACCTAGGAGGATATGAGACATGGAACCTAACTGGATGGTTTCTTCTTGTTGATGATTACTTCCTCATCATCTAAAAGAACTGCTAGATCTGAAGCATTTCAGGCATCGTCCTACTCTCAGGCATTGTCACCCCTAGCTTCCTTTTCAGTTTCCCTTGATGTTGTTGCAATGGACCATGGCACTATACAGGTGCATGAAGGATCACATCGACATATCCTCCCTCTCATTCTCTTAGCTCTAGATGTTGTAGGTAAGCTTACTTAGATCTAGGTTATTCTTTCAAAGTTGAAAAACTGCTTACAGTGGCCTGCTTTCTATCATCCTTGTTGACTGCAATGAATAATTAGATTTGAAGCATATTGCTACTGTGACTTAATAAATACCATAAGACAATAATAATAAGCCTAAGACCATTGCACATTGACCATAAGAGGCTAATAAAGTCATATGTTTTCTGTTGGTGACTTTCTAAGTGTTTTTCTAAGGTCTGGTATATGTTTTCAGATATCTGAAATATGCTTTTCGAGATCTGGTGTACTTGTTTCAGTAGGAAGAAATCAATTTGCTAAGGTTTAATATCCATAAGAAATCGCTTATCAGTCTTGGGAGCATCATTTTGAAGCTAATGGTGAAGTATTAAGTGATTTATTTTGTGAAATATTGTTCATCTTTGTAGTGGAAAAAGAAGCCCTAAGAAATAATATGAATTGACATAACAATTTCAAAAGGGGAATGAGTATCTAAGTTATCATTGTAGCATCTTTTGTGGACTGATATCATCTCTCTTAAATATTTCAGAGGTTGGTGTATTTTTTGAGCCATTGGTTTCAGGTCTAACTATTATGTTTGCATCCATTGGGTGGCAGACTTCATTGGTTTCTCTTTTTGTCTTTCTAGGTACTAGCATTTCTTCCACTATAATAAATAGTCTTTCAATGTTAATAATCAATTTTTTATAAACATTTGTGCTTAGCTCGCAAATAAAACTGCTTTACAACCAACCAAGCTGTTGATGGCTTTTTCAATGTAGTGAATGTATAGAACCATAATTTTGTTAGCATTTCAAAGCAATAAAACAACCTAGGCTGTAAGCCAGAATGTTTCTGTGACAAGAAAAAGACACAATCCATCCAAAATCCACATCATAATGTGGTTACAAACAAAAACATATGACACCCCTATTCTTTAGGACCTTGAGAATCTTGTAATATTTCTACATTATAATAGACTATAGATGTTCCTTCTAAAATGGATTTTGGCTACAATGTGTCACACATTATGAAATAAAACAACCTAGGTTGTAAGCCAAAATGTTTCTGTGACAATAAAAATATACAATCCATCCAAAATCCACATCATAATGTGGTTACAACCAAAAACATATGACACCCCTATTCTTTATGGCCCTGAGAATCTTCAGTGCCAAAACTCCCCGAGTTACCTTCTTGAGCCAGGTAGGTTGGCCTACCTGTCAAGGGTTGATTGCTGCCATATGATTGACTCCAATTTGCAGCTTCCAACCATGGAGGTATTGAGTACCCATACCTCACATTTGCACTACTGACCCCTGCATTAAGTGGAGGTGTGTAATGAGCATACATAGAATTGACACCAACTCTGGTAGGAATAAGGCAAGTGGGTAAACCCGCAGTTTGATAGTGAGGCACTTGAATATTTATGAGATCTTGGAATAATGGTGTATTATCTGCAATGGAGTCCAATGAGTTTGAAATAATCCTGGTTTCATCAACTATTCTTGTATCATTGTCAACCATATTGATCATCCCTTGTTCCTTTTCAAGCATTTGTTGTGCCTTTCTTTTTTCCTTTTCTTGTCTTGCCATTTGTTTTTGTTGGTCCTTAACTTGCCTTACTTTATCTCTTTCAATCCTTTCATCTTCTCGATGTTGCGCTGCAACAATCCTTGCTGCCTTCTTCTCCTTAACTAGATCCTTCTTTTTCTGTTTTAATTCTTGCATTTCAAATTTCTTTTCTTCAGACTCAACTAACAGGTTTATATAGTCCTTTGAGGTGAGTAACTATGAGCTTCAGCCCAGACGAAGACTACCCAGTGCACCTTGCTTTTTTTCACTGATACTCTCTCTACTAGTAGCTTTAGGAACTGGCCAAGTGTCTTCTCCACCCCTCCCACCTGCATGTCATTGCTTGGTACTTCCCTTTCAGTATATGATGGAACTGATTGTACTATATCATTATCTTCATTTGATGCCTCATTACGTGCTTCATCTTCTTCCATTGATCTATTGTCCACAAAAAAATGAACAATTTCATTGTTCAATTCTGCTGGTTGTGAGGGCATGTTCATGCTTTCTTTATTGGTTGCTGAGACACTATGCGCATTCATATTAATCATTGCTTCTGCTAGCCATGAAGGGGGGATTAATTGGCTTGGCAATTTCAATTGGTCATTGTCAACTGCGTGTTCAACAATGTCATTAACAATATCAGCAATAGGAGTTTCATGTTCTTGAGTTGGTGGAACGATCTCCATGTTACTGCGAATTTGTTCATGGTTATATTGTGTTTCACATACATTTTCATCATCTTCAGCATATAAGTGTCCTTGAGAGAGGGAAATCATATTACCAGCTGCAACAACATCATCTTGGTCATCTACTTCTTGCACTTCAACACCTGTTTTGGCATTCCCTTCTTCTTGACCATCCACATGAAATGCTTGGCTATAACCAGTATCATGCATAAGAGCATCATAGTTCAGTGGCCAGATTCCTGTCCTCCTAAAGCCAGCCTTGATATTTGATGGTGTCAAATCCCTTTTAAAAGCTTTACTTGCAAGCTCTGCTAGCTCGAACCTTTTCACCTCAACCCTTGGATTCTTTTCCATCCATGCAGCGCGCTCTGACCTGAAATAGTTCTTGAAAGGGCCAAACACACTAACATCAAGGGTTGCAGTTTGTGAGTGGTGTGAGCGGGAAATGTCAACAGGTCGATGCCTAAATTGTTTGCTTCCTCAATTGTTTGTACAACCATGTGGCTCCCATGGCCATCTAATATCAATAGATGTCTGTTATTAGACGAGATGCCACCTGGTACTGATGCAACAAAGTGAAAAAGCCAACTTAAAAACAGTTCTTTAGTCATCCATGCATGGGGATGTGCAGCCATGCATGCACCTGGTTCACAATTTTGTATATTGTTTTTCAGTTGATTTTTACCTTTGAATAGATAAAATTCTGGGATTGAAGTACCAATTGCATTGACACAACATAAAATAGTTATCCACTCCCTACTCTTAGGCAAAATCTTTGGCACATTTGGGCTCCCTCTCTTGGAAATTACCCGCATGCCACAATTCCTCCCTGCCTGTAAACATGTTTAATCACAGTTCCATATATGGTCTGCTCCATAAGAATGTTTATCGTAAGCACTAGAAAGTGTGTCATAGAACTTTTGCACAAGTGTAGGGCGCAAATTTAATGCTCTGTCTCTGTCAAGGCCCTCAGCAGTACGCAATACAAGTTCTGGATGCCTTTTTTTAAACCCAAACCACCATGATTTACCAGGAAACCCATCTTTGAATGGGTTTGGCCTTGCTTGACGGATTTGAGCAACTGTGGATTTGAGTTGTATCAACTCTAGCCCACGTCCCAATTGGGCCATCTCTTTACACCACTCAACCACCTCGGCCTCCTCCTCCTCAATCATAACTGTAAGAGGCCCTATAAGTTTTGTATGAGTCAGTCCATTTATCCAATAATGTATTGATGAGGGAGGAATACCATTTTTTTTGCAGATGCCCGAACTGAGTATCCATTAAACTCTATGTCGTCAATTGCAACTAACATTTGTTCTTTTGTCCATCCTCTTATAGCACCGATCTTTTTAGTTGAACTTGCCCCTTGGACTATTTTTGACGGTGGTTATGTGGCTGATGATGTGTTAACATCAGCTGCCGTCACATGGTCATCCTCAACAATGTTCCTTGGGGCATTGTTGACATTGACATCAGTGGTCCGGTCCTCATCAGACAATGTGCATCGCAGCTGCGCACCCCTTGTCACTCTCCTACCACTTCTTGTACGAGTAGCATAACTTCCTTTTGCCATAGATGCAACAAGCTGTAAAATTATTGCATGCATTTAGACATTAGAATACTTGTAAATTATGCTTTCATACAAGGCAAAAGTACTTCTGCTTTATTACAGGAAATTATCAACATGTATGTTAGTATCCTTGAAAAATCAAATATACAAAATAATTTTGTTGTATGTCTTCAAAATTATCAGTGATTGTTGTTTTGATAACTTGTCTTTACACTTAAAATACCATGACTATATTGATTGGTTTTGTTATGCATTTCCCAACGGAGCTCTTGTTCGGTTTGACTACTTAAAATATTGTTTTGTTGTTTTCTATAATGATGCACTTCTCCAGAAATGGATCTCTGGTTATCAAGGAGTTATCATTGCCCAAACCAAGTATGGTATTTAATTTGACCAAGGCTCCAACTTGAGACCCCCTGAAGCACTCTTGATCACAACTTTGCCACCACAACAATTTTTTTGCCTCATACAAGGTTTTCGGTTACAGAAACGAGCCCCGGGATTTGCCTTGTAACTTCAATTTTATTTTCCTGATCGACATATTTATGGGATCTGGCTAAGTAGTAGTCATTTGATTATGCTTTTCAAGTAATCTCTCTTAGGCATTAGTTCTCATGGTGGCTGTAACGAAACATTTTGACCCATTAATTGGGGGTTATCATATGGTAGACTTGTAAGTGGAATTGCGAGCTGAGATGATGGCGGTAACTGCAGTCTTTTGTAAAATGATGGTCCATGGGTTGCATTTCTAGTTCTTGTTCACAGGTCATGTTAAAGTAGATTTCAGTATTAACCTACCTGTTAATGAATTTCACTCACTAACTTAAACCCTGGTAACTCTAGGTTTTAGGAATAGAGAATGTCACTGTAGGTTATAGTAACATAGGATATAATAGCAGGTCGTTTGAACAAAGTCGATGTTACTGAAGCACTGCATTAAATTGTGGCAGGAATCCGTTATTCACAAGTCTTCTAACCTATCTATCTTTGGATAGTAGCTCACAGAATTAGTCCATCAAATTTCAATTGAGTCGATCATGTTCCTACATATTTTTGCATGATGTCTATATTTTCTTGCCAAGCACACCAAGCAAATAAAATCTTGCTGGGCACATCAATACGTCTATAAGTCTGAACATAGAAATAGAAATAGGTGAATTGTGAAATAAAACTGTAGGTTGTGTGTTTATTTTCATGAAAGTGAAACTGAAACTGTAAGAACTTTGATAAATGAAAACAGAACTGTAAGAAGAATGAGTTGTAATTGATATAACTAACCTGGATATATTGGCAACTGTTTTGTGATGTTGTCTTCAAGTTCGCTGAATAGTTTGAAAGCATAAGATGCAACTTCAACAGTGGGTGGACTTCTTTTATAGTTTTTGGCACTTGAATTTAATTGGTGGACATGGATGCACATGGATTGCAATGGCTTCATTTTGAATGTGTGGTCTGGATTTAATTTGATGTGATCTAATGGTTGGGAATTGGTTATTTGTTGATCCATGTGCTTTGATCTGTTTTAATGAGAAATAGAGTGAGTTGGGTGTCATTTATTGCAGCTATTGGGTCTGAGTGTCATTTATTGAACAAAGCGGGTTTAAATGTTATTGGGTTGGGTGTCATTTATTGAACATAGGGTGTTTAGTTGTTGAACAACACAGCAGTTATGGCTAACATACATTCCCTTTTGTTATGTGCGGGTAGGCATATTTATTTGGGATGCAAAGCTGCAGTTCTGATGAGTGGGGGTTGAAGTGACTCCTCCTTTGTACTTCTGGAATAGACCATTTTGGAAGCCTTTATGGTTTTAGCTGTTTTCTAATTGGGTCAATGTGGTTTGGAGTGTTGAGTAGTAAAATACTATTTATGGACAGTTGTGGGCCCAGTCTATGTATGGGGAAATTTTGGACATAAATTAATACTTATTTATACTTAATATTATTTATTTTTGTTTAAATATTGGTTTCAAAAGTCTCAATTTATGGTAGTTTGGTGGGAGAGTGCTATATCAGTTACCCTCCCTGCACAACATTAGGAATCTGGTTTTTATTTATGAAAAGGATAACCATTAGAACTATGTAGAAGTCAGGCTCTGCGCCCTCTCTCCTCATGAGTCCCCATCGAGTCTCAGGTCTTTGGATGAAAAATAAGTATCGAGGCTAGTTTTTAGGGGGACTAATTTCTTAGGTCTTCAGCTTGCAGTCGAGCTCTGCCCTCCGAGTTTGCGCTCCCATAGGAAGTATCTCCAGCAAGAGCCAAAATTGTGGCACCTTCTCGAGGTAATTGACAGGGACCGGGACATTTCGAGCGATCAACAAACCAAAAGCTCGGGGCTCTGCAAGGTAACTGGCCCGCATGCAATTCCTTGGAAATCAGAGCAAAATTTGGTAAATAGTCTCTTCTATTCTCTGCATAAAATTTCAGTCCTTCATTGGTCCTTCTCTGTGACATCTGGCGTGCATCCTCTATGTCAATTGGCTCGCAATTTTCTGGGGAATTGGCACAGTATTGACCAGCGACAAAGGCTGGAACCGGAGAAAGGTAATTCGCCGGGCCACAATGGATAACACCCACCAACGTGATGGAGGAGAGGATCCCTCCAAGTGCCCCTTCTGCCCTCCTCCCCTGTTAGTGAAAATATAGACTATCATTCTCTTCTGCAGCTTATTCTTCAGCTCTCTCTCCAGGAAGCGGAACAATCTAAAAGGCTGCAGAACTTTCAACATCAGATTGATCGTCAAAATGACGAAATTGATGCCCTACGTCAACAATTAGAGAACCTCCCTCCGGCAAGCACAACAAGAAGACACCAACCCGCAGATGTAAATGCAAGCGCAAATATGGTAGACGTAATGTCAATGGACTACTCCTCTCAGTGTGAATGACAAAATACTGTAAAGTTGTCTTTTCTATGTAGCCAATTTTGCAGGATTTACAGTTACAAACATGCTAATAGGAAGTATGTCGCCAATAGTCTATAGTCTATATGTCGACGATGCAGAATCTCTGAGTCAATCTTCTGATGTCGAAAATATGGCCTCCAATTTTGATGTAACTCTTCGGGTTTTGTTGAAAATATGGCCTCCAATTTTGATGTAACTCTTCGGGTTTTGTTGAAAATATGGCCTCCTATTTTGATGTAACTCTTCAGGTTTTGTTGAGTTCTGCATCTAGATTTTATAAAACACACGTTCACAGATACAATCCAGAAATAAAATAGACGAAAACACTTTAATACACAATGCACAAAGAAAATAAATAGCTTTAAGAACTTCCATGCGCAATATACAAAACATAACATAGAATGGAATTTACATTCTAACTGTCAGGGAAAGTTTTGATGTTATGCTGCATTTGACACACATGTATGTTAATTTACCTAATGCACCAACCATAAAGCATTAGGATTAAATATGCATTACTAATGTGCAGCAGTTATGTCAATACTTAAATGCTTTAATGTTTGTCCAAATCACATTCAGAGATAGAGATCACACATCAGATTTAAGACATTTTAAAGCATTTGTTTGATGATTATAGTAGTGTAGTCTGAACTTCGAGGGGCAGTTTAATTGGTGATTAAAGTAATGTGAAATATGTGAAAAATGAAATATCTAATGTTCAATTCCTCAGTTGTGACTTGATTTAAGGAGACAAGGACAGGTTATATGGTTATATGTCATGAGGACATAAATTAGTACCACAGAACGAAGTAATGATACCCGGGATATGTTAAATAAGTTAATAACTAGCTCATTCAAATATTCAAAAATTTACTCCTCACATGTAAACCAAAAATAAACCTCAATGCTAGCTCAAACAAGTATGTAAAAGTAAATGTATGTAAAATCAATGGGAATACAATCACTCATTCATCATGTATTCCCCAACATTGTCTACTCATTATAAATGCACAATAAAACATGAGTTTGAAATGTAGGTTAAACAATGATTTTGTTGTAAACTCACATAAAACCCTAGTTATGCTAGGAGCAAAAAATAACTTTGACATAATCACTCATTCATCATGTATTCCCCCAACATTGTCTACTCATTATAATTGCACAATAAAACATGAGTTTGAAATGTAGGTTAAACAATGATTTTGTTGTAAACTCATATAAAACCCTAGTTATAGTAGGAGCAAAAAATAACTATGACATTTATTGACAGTAACGAGATATGCAATAAACGAATACATGAAAGCACATAGCTTTATATACCTAGACAAAGCATTTAAAATGCAAACCTTAAGTTGTTGAACAAAGAAAATGAAACGAAAATAAAAGGATGAGATAAATTTTTATTCTATTTTTTGACTTCATTTTATTTTGATGAAGTGATCAAAATCAAAGGTGGAGAGCTCAATATCTAGATTACAAAGCAACGAAAATGGGTGTGGTTAGAGATAAGATCAATGTCCTGAGGGTTATGGGGTTGCATATGGTTTCTCTCTATGTGAATCAAGGGTTAAAGATAGGGTGGTATTGATGGGTACCTGCAGGATTACCTACCAAACACTATCCAGGGAGAGATCATGATTTTGATGGTTTATGGGGGTGGTCTTGTTTTGGATAATAGCCATGTGTAGAAGTGTGAACTCATAGAAATGGGGATGCAAGAAGATGAAGCCATATTGTCAAACTTCAATGTAAAACCTATTTACCTCAAATGATCATGGTAGAACTAAATGGAAACCTCATTTTATATTGTTCTCTCTTGTCCTCCTAGAGGAGCATGGTTCCCTCCTTGGGCTTCACTTATAGCTCTTTAAGTAGAAAATCTATCACAAAATGCCTATGCTAGGCTAGGATTCCATAGTAGAAATTAGGGTGGTATTTTCTTCACTAATTGTTGGTAAGTGCTAGTTTATGTGAAATAAAGCCATGGACTTCTCTAATGATATTTTATAGGTTCAAATGATTTAGATTGATGGAAAGTTATATAGAATATCGAAAAAAGTTCATTGTAGACATATAAAAAGATGATACATCCCCTAATATTTATATAAATCTTTAGTTGTCACCCCTATTGTTACAAAAAAAAATCATAACAATTTAGCTAGGTGAAAAACTAAAACATGTTAAAATTTTAATAATAATATTCATATTTTTATGCAAAGTTTCTTCATTTGAACACTCAAGGAACATGGATGTGAGTGGGTTCTTAATAAATTAAAATTCAGAAAGTTGAATAGCCTTGTGTCCCCCAAATGTTGAATAAGCCAAGAAGAATGAAAAACTGATTTAATTTTTGTCTCAACCTCCATTTCCATTGTTGTTTAAATAGTGATGGAATGGTTTCCCTATAAACCCCCAATTCCAATAAGTGTGGGATAAATTTTACTAGAAAAAGCATTCCAACAAATCTAGGTGAATAGAAAAATAGAATAAAGTAAAGATAAATTCCACAAGGCAAAATAAATCAAAATAATTGGTATTCCCATAAAACTAGGGCAAACTATATCTCAATACTTGTCATTACTGGAAAAATAGGGTGAATGGGAGGAAGTAGTTTGAATTTTGCAAAGCGAAACGAATTTTTCAACTCTCTTGGGATCAAATTCCCATGGACTAATGGTTTACAGCTAGTTTTATTTTAAATAAATATTAATCAAACCCCTCTTTATAAACAAATTGCCCAACCAAAATTAGAAAAAAAAATCCCCATAATTTTGCTCATCGGTGAAATTTCACCCTTAATATTTTCTATATTGAAAAGTTTCCCAATCTCAAATGCTTCCTTTTTTGTGCCTTTTTTGACTTTATTAACACTAGAATGACCACCTTCTCTGCTACATAATCCATCTACATAGTCTCTTTGTTGCTTCCTCCCTTGTGACTATCCTTCTTACCCAACTATTGCATTTATTATAACCATCACACTCTACAAATTTAGAAGCCTTCCCACCTCAATTTTGGGCCTCAAAATAGACATCAATTTCATAATATTGCAAGCTCATGGCTATACACCAAAAACATGGCCTTTCTCATGCTCTTTTCTCTTCTCTTTTTTTTCCACCCCAAAATAATAGTTTCTCTTTCCCATTCTAATTCTCTTTCTCCTTATGAGATAAAACAATAGTTAGCCATATTATTCTTAACACATTAGTTTAAAGAAGTTGGGAGACAAGTCTTCAAGAATATATGAGGGAAATCTAGTAAAGACTTTATTATTCATTTTAAACTATGGCTTAGGTTTATAGTTATAACTAAACTTGGCATAGGTTAAATAAAAAGGAAAAGTGATCAACAATTCTCCTTTGCTGGTATCGTGGTCTCTTTGTAAGCACCAATAACTCATTTGGTTGCTAAATGTTTTTCATTAATCAAAATAAAATGCACTTACATTGCTTTCTTAGTATCAACCATTCAACTTGGCATAGTAACACATTTTTTATGCCAACAATAAACATACCAAGCATACTAATTACAAGTTTTAAAAAACAAGTGTTCCACAATAATTACAAGTTTTAAAAAACGAGCGTTGCACAACAGGGTAGCCCCTACCACTCAAGTTAAAAATTATGTTATGGTAAAAATTGCATAAAAAATTTCAATGCTAGCTAAATTAATAAGGATTAATATGCAAATGGAATGTTATAGTCCTGTTTTGGGAGGAATTAATAAATTCATAAGTGCGGTAAATATGTTATTTACTTCTTTCAAAGCTTAAAAATAAAATACAAAAATATCTATAATAAAAAAATAGTGCATGAATATTGCAACCATATCCAATAATTATGGCATAAAATATGTGAGGCAGTCATCCATATGGCATTATCTTGTGCAAAGGTCAAATTATGGTTCAACCAAATGTTTGAAAAATAACTTTTTTAATAATATTAAAAAATAAATATTTACTTTTCAAAAGTTAAAGATTATAAGTTGTATTACTCAATGCTAAACTAATAGTGGTCAACAAGAAAATCAATTGTTGAGTCTAACAAGTGCTATGTGGCAGCATAGTTCCTACCACACAAATTTACAAAAAAATATTGTTTAATTATTAGCCTAAACAAAGTGATTACAATCAATTATTAGAGTCTAACAAGTGCTACATGGCAGCGTAGTCCCTATCGCACAAATTTACAAAGGACACAATCAAATCCTACCATACAGATCTGGTTCCTGTTGTAGCGGCTGCAACACCCTCCAAAATTTTGGCCCACATCCAATTTCGGAGCCTCCTTTGAATTTTACTTGATGTTTTCAATCACTCAAGCTCATCCCGTGGGCTCGTGTTGAGTCTTTGCACCCTCTTTGCTTGGCAGTTCAATGGACAACTTGTTGCATGTTGGTCACAATGTCGCACTTGCAACCATGTTCTGGTCGTGCACAAGGTTTCGCTGCATGTGTACATGTTGTATTCGCTATGTAAACATCCATCACACTCACACACGAAGTTGTATGCATTGTCACGCAAGCGTCGTCGCAGTCGTTCAACGATCCATCACAAGCGTCGCGCTTGTCGCTCGCACCGTCGGTCAATGATGTGTAGCATATGTTGTCTTGATGGTTTGAGACGTCTTGTCGTCAAGTTATGTTGAGTGTGTGTTCGCAATGTTCGCATATGCACAAATTCACTCGCTCACACACTTAGTCATTTTGTTGAAGTTCTGACGACCGGATCACCCTCTAACAACTGGACCTCCACCTTACAATCGACTCGACCAATTGTCACCCAGAACAACGCAAAAGTGTCTGACAAGCCATTTCAATCTGCGATGACTGCAATCTGATCATCTAACCCTCTTGTTGGTAAACCGAAGAGTTTGACCGGGCAGTCACCCTGGGACTCACTCCCCTCAAAATTTGCGTAGAAGGCACAGACCTTACCCGCTCTACTGACTGCGAAAACTGCGTAGACAGGTCGGGCAGACACCGAGTGTCTGTCCCTGTCTCTCATCCAGGATTGCACAGTTTTTCCAGCCAGTCACCAGTAAGCCGACTGACTGCTCACCCAGAAAACTGGGCAGATTTATGAGCAAGCCCCTCAACAACCCAACATCCCGCTCAGCTCAAAAATTGCGCAGAGGTGATCAATAGGTGAGCCTCCCAGCAATTGCGCAGTTTTTACGGCCAAGCCACCCCGCTACCAACTCCCTCTAGGAATTGCACATTTTTTGCTGCTAAGCCTCTTGAAGCCTGCAGCCTGCTCCCTCCAGCAATTGCGCAGTTTTTGCTACCAAGGTCCTCTGCTGCACAAACTGCTTCACCCTAGAAATTGTGCAGATCTTCCCTCCAGCCGAGCTAGATCTCACGAACAATCACTGCTGATTCGGATAGTCCATCTCAGTCTCCCAGTGACCTCTGTGCAATTTTCACCAGCAATGCCCGGAGCTCGCATCCCAGCTCGAAACTTGCCTCACGCAGTTTCGCATCCTTGTCCTCTCTCCCGGTCACCAGCATCCAAAAGCAAACGATCATGCATCATGGTAGAATATGAGTTTTATGGATTTGATGTTGTCTTGTCATGAGTGATTGCAGATACAGGTACATCAACAAACATGACGCGACGACAAATGGGATGAACAAGGAGAGTACATGCAAAAGGATGGGTTCGCGAACGGAAAAACATGTCAAGCATGCCAAAGTAAAAACAAAGGAGAAATGTGCACATGAAACATCAAGCGAACCCAATGACCATTGAGGACTGTTCACACCTCGCCATGCGGAGGCGAGAGATACACCAAGAATACGTCCATCACTCAACATCACTGCAGCTCGACATGCACACCAGAAACAACATGAACATACCAGCATTGTCATGTCAAGTCATGTCATGAGTCATGCCGGCCACATCACTATTGTGGGCCATACTATTGTCAATGAATGTAATGTAAAGTGGAAGTCCAAGAGACCCACTCATAATCTGAAGAGTCATGTAATTTGAAAAGTCATGAGAGTCAAACAGTCATGAGAGAAGTTGAACAGTCACAAGGGCCAGTTTCACCCTTGGCTATAAATACCCATTCATTTGTACATGAAAAAGAGTTTTTCACTTTAGCTCCTCCCACATAGCCTTGAGAGTATGTAATCTTTTCTTTGAGCAGTGAGTAGTAGCTCAAATGCCCTGCCTATGAGGTTAGTGATGTATGGTGTATCAATGTGTCTTGGAACTTTCGCTTAATTCAGAAGCATGCTCACAGGCCAACACGTTTTCACACATGTGTTGTGATTGTTTGTAAGAATTAACCTTGAACACTTGTAATACTTGTTGCTTTAACCTGTGTTAAACAATTGATTTCATTCAGTTGTTCTAATACATATATTAATGAAAACTTGTTGCATAAGTTGTTAACGTTGTCCTACCCGTGTTGGTTTCCTCCCCAGACATCAGACAAAACCTTTCACGTAAACTTGTTATAACGACCGTCGCCCTCACACGGACTGCCCGTTGGGTGTTGTACGTGCTATCTTCGTTGGGTTTTGTGACTTCCACATCCATGTGGATTTCTCTTCCAGAAGTTGTGCATGTCCTGTTGTGTTGTGTGTTTCTAACAGAGTTGGTGCTTCCTCCCATCCGTTTTGAGACTCACTCCCACCCTCTCTCTCTATTGTGAAAGAACCTTGACACAATTAACACTAGCAATCACCAGGCACACGAACCTCGATGTTCGAAGACAAAGAAAAACACTCTCTCATGCTGACAAGAAAGAAATAAGGCAAACATTTAAGATAATGGCAATTGGGCCATCATATCAGATGGGACTCCTACATCAAACAGTGTGAGGTCTAGTTGGGACTTCATACCGAGGAGATCCCCTGAATGTTGGCGGGTCCAGCATCGTCAACATTTCTGCTGCTAGAAGGAGGTTCGTCGGTTGTTTATGGTTGAATGTCCTCTCACACCCACTCATCAATCATCTTGTCAAGCCAGTAACTTTCACTCCCTCTCACGTACGCACGACTCTGTAGTTGGTTTACTCCTCACCTCCCAGGACTGAACAAGAAATTTCATATCATCACTTTCGCTCTATTCGTCCCATCACTAACCCAATTCGCGAAAGCAGTCGCACTGATCCCAGGAATACAACATCTTCCACACGCATCAAGAAAGCCAAAAACCACTCCCACAGGGGTTGTTGTATCATTAGTGGAAGAAGCAGTTCTTGTCACACTTGAAGTTCTGACAGAAGTCATTGAATACGGAGAGGAACCGTTCGTCTTTCGACAGGGAGAATGAGACACCCTCATGATCTTGGGCTCAGACTCCAGCATAGGAGGCGGAGGGGAAGGCAACCGAGGAGGCAGAGACGGGGACGAACCGACAGACTAAGAGCCGGAACTGCCAGATTCTAAAGAAGAGGAGGAGGACGAAAAACAAGAAGACATGGCTGACCAAAATCTGGAATGGGTGACTCAAGGATCATTGGCCCTCCCGGGTGCTTTTCACAAGATGCCGAAGTGGTTGGAGAGGATGATCACAAAGTTTGACCCTAATAGCATAGTGAAGGCAAAAGATCACTTAGACAACTTCTACCTACAACTGCAGACACTTGAGGTACGCTATGATGACATTGCATGTAGATTTTTCCCATGTACCTTGGATGGTCGTGAAGCTGCATGGTATCATAGCCTAACTGTTGTATGTTCAAGCGTACGTTTCTAGAAAAGTTTGTTGATAACAAGACCCCAGCCATGTTACTCAAAAAATTGGGAAGCCTGAAGGTGGTGGGGAAATAAAAGGTAAAAGACTTCAATCAGAGGTTTTTGCGCGTATTGAATAAGTTCACAGCGGACACGAAACCTCATGACTCCGCATCCGCACTACTGACCAACATTGTGCAGTTCGTCAAATGAGCTGTGAAACCAACATTGTTATAAAACTGCGAAGAGGCAATCGTTGTTGAAAATGACATATGTGATTAGAGTCATCAAGGACAATGAACCAACAAAGGACTCCAGAGATGCGAGTAGGAAGCCATAGGCTGCAGAGAGTAAGGGTAAGGATAGGGAAACAAAATATATTGAAACCCTTACTCGTCTTGTGAAAAAATTGACAACAGAAGTGTCTGAGCTCAAGCAATGAACCATTGACACATCTGCAAGCAGTCGACTGCCCAAACAGAGACAAGGAATCATGTCATTAGGCAGCAACCGTCTCCCGACTAAAACTGCGCAGAGCTCTGTGTTCCAACTTGAACAATGCGTGAACAACGAATTATATTCATTTCATGAAGATGATCACTCAGAAAGGTCTTGTTCGGATTGGAAGCGAGTTTCAGGCTCAGTATGCAACCGTGCACTTGACGTAGACAACAGTGCGCAAGAACAGCCAGGAGATATGAACAATGACAAAGATGTTGCGTCGAATGATACATCAAGCTTTGGGCATGTGGTTAACATGTATCAGTGCTTGCAAGCAGCGTAGAAGACAAATATCGAGAAACAACCCCAAAAGAAAAATGATCGTTACAATCTCAAAAGTAGGGGGCTCCCCCCTTTACACTTGGAGAAGTAAAACAAAAGTTTGAAAAACTCAGGAAGGTTGATCCACTAGCCGTCCAAAAGCAGAAAACACAAAGTAAGCTCGGGAAGATAGTGGCAGACAACAATACATCCATGAGCAGCGAATTTCATAATACTCTGCTGAACAACATGAATACTAGTCTTACCCTGGACACCTCGGTGAGTCTACCCCCTCTGGATTACAACATTGTGGAAGACATGAAGAAAAATCACGCAAACATCAGTTTGTTTGAGTTGGCTATGATCCAGAGTCAGTGGGACATCCTACTGCGTGCACTAGGATAGACATCAGCGGACAACGCAACCTCTATCGACAAGGGAGCAAGCACACCTCCTGAATCACTTTCAACTATGCTAAACACACTCTGAATGGAAGAAGAAAATTATGTTTTCCCTCCATTCTTGCTCTCATTCGAAATATTCAATTGTAATGTTCACAATTGTTTGGTTGGTTTTGGCGCGGTGGCTAATGTTATGCCGCTCTCCATTGCTAAAAGGGTCAATGCACAGTGGAGCAAGACATCTACCTAGATCATCCAACTTAATCGAACATCTGTACCAGCCATTGGTGAACTTCACAACGTGATCATTAGACTATCTCATGATGGTCGAGTTCACCATTTCATAAGAATTGTTGTTGTGGACATACCAGAAGTGTATGGCTTACTGCTCAGCATAAACTAGTCAAACAAGTTGAGCGAATACTTTTCTACTGACTGGTTGCACTTGTGGCTTCCATACAAGGGTAAGAACAATCAAATCCGGGTGTTATCCGAGAGATATATGAGGCACAATGTCACTCCCATCAATGGCGAAAACGAACCGTTGGCCTTCGTAGAGCTCATGTTCAGCAACTACCTCTTGGAAACAATGTTGGGGTGTTATCCCACATGGCCAGCCCCAACCCCACCAGACACGCAGTTGGGTCTCCTTCCTTGCCCAACTGATGGATATGAAACATGTATAGTACCTTGTAACAATAGAAGCAGTAACAATACTGTAGCAATAAAAGTAGCAGTAGTTGTAGCAATAAAAGTAGCAGTAGTAGTAGCAATAGCAATAGCAGTAGCAGTAGCAATAGCAGTAGCAGTAGCAGTAGTAGTAGCAATAGCAGTAGCAGTAGTGCAAGCACGTCGAATGGTCCATGTACAAATGAGTTGTGGACCATGTACTTCGACGAATCATAGACACAAGATGGCTCAGGGGTCAGGTGTGTCTTGATCGACCCAAACAACAAGAAGCGTCTGATCTCTAGTCACTTAAATTTCGAGTGCATGAACAATGTCACTGAATATGAAGCACTTGTGTTGGGCTTGCAGAAGGCCATTAGCCTCAAAGTGGTCGCGCTCAAAGTGGTAGGTGATTCGGAAATAGTGGTATGGCAAGTACGTAACACCATTCACTGTTTATCATTGCATCTCAAAAGTAACCAGCAAGAGGTATGGTGACTGATCTCTAACTTCTAAGCATCCAATATCATTTCTCTACCAAGAATGCGTAATGCAGCTGCCAATGCTTTGGCAAAAGTAGCTTCTAGAATGTCACCGATTAGGGATAGATTTACTATTGAAATTTTGTGTAGACCATCTATCCCAGATAACATAACTAATTTATGTGTATTTGATGATGATCAATAGATACTGCATTTCATGGCCAACGTTGATACATTCAAGGATGAAGCGATAGACGAAGGTGAGAATGAGGGATCTTTGCAAGCCGGGACAGATATCAAGAAAGGCCACCTCATCCCTAGGGGTGTGGCAACTTTGGAAAATCTCTATGAATTGCAAGAACGCTTCTAGGGGCAAAGGAACAGAAAAACTCACAGCTCTACCATGATGCACAGAGTCATTAATTTGGGAATAGAAAAATATCCAAAGTTTGTCAATCTTAGTACATGTTGCACACAACAGGAGTGGCAAGCCTTTGTCCACATGTTCAAATAGTACAGGGATGTGTTCGTGTGGACATATTATGATTTGAAAACTTACGAAACGTGAATAATCCAACACATCATTCCAATCAAAGAAGGGGTCAATCCATATCAATAGAAGTTGAGGAAAGTATTTCCGTCACTTCAACCCCTCATACAGAAAGAGTTCACCAAGCTATTGGATGCTCGGATCATATACAGAGTTCATCATGCTACTTGGGTTTCAAATCTTGTTCCTGTACAAAAGAAGTCCAGGGAAATACGCTTGTGTGTTGATTTCTAGAACTTGAACCACACCTCGGACAAAGAAAACTACCTCGTGCCGTCTATGGAGCACATTCTGCAAATAGTATTTAGGGCACATATGTTTTCTCTACTTGACAGGTTTTCAGGATATAATCAAGTTCTGGTACTTGAACTTGATAGACTCAAAACTACATTCCTACCAAGTGGGGTATGTTTGCATACAGATGAATGCCATTCGGGCTTGTGAATGCAAGCGCAACCTTTCAGCGTGCCATGGACATCACCTTCCGCGGACTCATCGGACAGAGCGTAGTGGTTCACCTCGATGATGTTACTGTATTCTCCAGAAAATGAGAAGACCACATACGCCATATGAAGAAAAAATTTTAGTGATGCCGGAAATACGGGATTTCCTTGAATCCCAAAAAGAGAATATTCACAATGTCTGAGGGGAACCTCCTTGGACACATTGTTGCCAAGAGCAAGATCAAGTTGATCCGGACCGGGTCTAGACTATTACACAGATCCCTCACCCAGCCAACAAGAAAGTAATGTAGTCCTTCTTGGGAAAGATAAACTTCCTCTGGAAGTTCATCTCGGATTATGCACATATAGTCAAACCAATACAATCCATGATCAAGAAGGATGCGTTTATAGCTAGGGAAAAAGGGAAAATTACACATTCGCCCATATCAAGCAGGCCATTGCAGAAGCGTATGCACTCTAAAACCCAGATTTCAACAAAGACTTCCTTCTATACACCTTTTCCTCTGAAAATTGGCTCGTTGTAGTGCTCACTCAGAAGGATGAAATGAACGACGAACATCCCATCTCCTTCATGAGAGCAAGCATGCAGAGACCTGAACTCAACTACCCCACCATTGACAAGCAAGCATATGCAGTATACAAGGTGGTGAAACATTTCAGACCCTACTTGCTAAAAAACCATTGCATAGTCTATGTGCCTCACCCAACAGTCCACTCGTTACTTGTACAACAAGAGCTGGGTGAACGACGTGCGAACTGGATGAAAAGCTTGCAAGAGTATGATCTTGACATCAAGCTAGTTCACACTGTCAAGGGCCATGGCCTTTGCAAACTCGCATCTGAGGCAGTACACGCATATGGGGAAGAAGAAGATCTCATCGGTTGGGAGCAGGAAATTGAAATGTATGATGTAGTGCGAGCACCACTCACTATAAACGGAAACTCTTGGTACATAAACGTGTGCCAGTACCTTGAGCAGGGCACCGTACCCTCTCACTTTTCCATTAGACAGAAGAGTGCATTGTGTCTCAAATCTTTAGCTTATCAGTTGGTGCACGAAGTGATTTAAAGAAAGCACAACAACGAAATCCTGCTCGAGTGGTTGGAGGCACATGAATCAGAGAAGGTTTTACAAGATCTGCATGACGGACCAGCCGGGGGTCACTTCGCAGAAAATACCACTGTGCACAAAGTTATGCAAGATGGTTTCTATTAGCCCACATTATTCAAGGATGCACACGTTTACGCCTGCAAGTGCCCGGTCTATCAACAATGCGCTGACAGAACGTGAAGGCCAACAACCCCACTGCACCCTGTTGCAGTCACTGAACCGTTCAACCAAAGGGGCCCAGACATTAGCAGAGAAATTTTCCCACATTCGTCGAAACAACACCGCTACATTTTGATAGCAATTGATTAATTCACGTGGTGGATAGAAGCAGTTCCGCTCAAACAAGTGAATGACTAGGAGGTCATCAGCTTCCTCCAACAGAACATCATCTCATGGTTTGGCGTTCCAGTATCACTTCTGTTTTATAATGCAACATACTTTTAATCTTTAAAGCTTTATGATTTTGCATTACAAAATGGTATTGTGCTTAAACCCTCATCTAACCACTACCTGCAGGGAAATGGTCTCACAGAATCCACGAACAAAAACCTTATATGTATAATCAAAAATACAATTTACTCTCAGCAGTGTAACTGGCACTCTACTTTGACGAATGCGTTATGGGCTGACCACGTAACACCCAAACCCTCTCTAAATACCTCACCGTACTTCTTGGTTTATGGTAAAGAAGCCATCCTACTACCCAAAATATACTTTCCTGCACTTCATTTGTCTTAAGAATACCAAGGAAAGCCTTGCCAGATAGTCCAGCATAGGATGGACACACTTCAAAAACTGTAGGAAGAAAGGCTGAAAGCAAAAGAAAAGTTTACACTCCACCAAAACCGTATCAAGAGATGGTTCGACAAGAAGTATGCAGGGAAAGCTAACTTCGATGTTGGTGACTTAGTCTTGAAATGGGATAAACCCCATGAAGACAAAAGCAAGCATACGAAGTTCCAGTCCCTATGTATTGGTCCATACACAGTCCATGAGAAGCTTGGCCCACACACATACCATCAACAATCACTTGACGGGAGGATTGACAACCTTCATGTCAACGACCAATATCTCAAACATTATTTTCAGTAGCTCGCGCTGCACCTTGCGCCATGTACATATTCAACTTACTGCATATTATTTTTTATTTTTTTTGCTTTGATTTATTTGCTTACTATTTTTGTTTCATTTTGTTTTGTTTGCTTGGTACCTTGCTATTTTTGTTTTCCGGAAATAAGTACTGCCATCTACTAAGTTTTGGCTTTTGAATGAGTATGTGGATGAGATATGAGGAGACTTATGACACTGCAGCACTTGGCCAGTCCTGTGTCCGTCTTTCCTGTGCTTGGTTATAACCTTCGATCGATGAAGTCTTGACGGAAAATACGAACTATCTGTAAGGGAAGTTTGGGTCCAACCATGAACTTGTGTCCACACTAAGAAACCCCATGCTTGCACTCAGTGTTTGGCTCTATGTGATCAAGCTCATCCAACTAGTAGAAACAGAGAAGGGGAAAATTTAAATGAGCAAACCTATGTCATAGGTCTTACATGCTTCTATGAAGGAACAATCTCTTCTGCTCTTAATAAGTCGGGATCCATCTTCCGTCCCAAAAATAAATAAGTTCCTATGCACAGTCCTCTTTAAAAAATACAAAGGTGAAAGAATAAAAAGGCTTCCTGTGCAGAGAGGTGAAGCATGCAACTCCACCAGGGTACTGACCAAGCTCACTGGCAGTGGAGAAATGCATGTGTTTCTGGATGAATCCATCGAGGTACTGTCCAGGCCTGCTGGCATCAGAGCAACACAAGAGATGAAAACTTATACTCTAATTTTTTTTAACTCGCGAGCCAAATTACCCTTCCCGATTTCGAAACACTGTGATCAAGCTTAAACTTTTGTTGTGTTCGACTGAGTTGGAAAAAGGTGAACCCTTTCTGTCCATGGGGTAAGTTGGAAAGCCGAAGTAACCCACACAACGATTCAATACTCCTTGAAAGACCAAGGCCCTGTGCTGTCAATGAACCAAAATAGAGAAGCTAGAATTCTACCAGTGTGTCGCCAAGTGTGGTAGCGGCTGCAACACCCTCCACAATTTTGGCCCGCATCCAATTTCGGAGCCTCCTTTGAATTTTACTTGATGTTTGCAATCACTCGGGTTCACCCCCTGGGCTTGTGTTGAGTCTTTGCACCCTCTTTGCTTGGTCGTTCAACGGACAACTTATTGCATGTTGGTCACAATGTCGCACTTGCAACCATGTTCTGGTCATGCACGAGGTTTCGCTTCATGTGTACGTGTTGTATTCGCTATGTGAACATTCATCACACTTATATACGTATTTGTATGCACTGTCGTGCAAGCGTCACTGCAGTCGTTCAACGATCCATCACAAGCATCACGCTTGTCGCTCGCACTGTCGGTCAGTCATGTTGAGCATATGTTGTCTTGATGGTTTGAGGTGTCTTGTCGTCAAGTTATGTTGAGTGTGTGTTCGTAATGTTCGCGTATCCACAAATTCACTCGCTCACACACTTAGTCATTTTGTTGAAATTTTGACGACCATATCACCCCCTAAAAGTCAGACCTCCACCTTGTAATCGAATCGACCGACTGTCTCCCAAAACAACGCAGAAGTGTCCGACAAGCCATTTAAATCTGTTCTCACTGCATGCTGATCATCGAACCCTCCTTCTAGTCAACCAAGGAGTTTGACCAGACAGTCATCGCGAGTCTCACTCCCCTCAAAATTTGAGCAAAAGATGCAGACCTTGCCCACTCCGTTGACTGAGAAAATTTCGCAGATAGGCCGGACAGACATTGAGTGTTCGTCCCTGTCTGCCCTCTAGGATTGCGCAGTTTTTCCAGCCAGTCACCAGTAAGCCGACCAGCTACTCACCCAGAAAACTGCACAGATTTTTGAGCAAGCCCCTCAGCAGCCTAGCATCTCGCTTAGCTCAGAAACTGTGCAGAGGTTATCAGCAGGTCAACCTCCCAGCAATTGCGCAGTTGTTTATACCAAGCCACCCCGCAGCCTACTGTCAGCTCCCTCTAGGAATTGCATAGTTTTTTCTTCCAAGCCTCCTGAAGCCCACAGCCTGCTCCCTCCAGCGATTGTACAGTTTTTTATGCCAAGGCCCTCTGCTGCACAAATGGCTTCATCCCAAAAATTTCACAGATTAACCCTCCATCCGAGCCAGATCTCGCGGACAGTCATTGCTGATTCAGATTGTCCATCTCAGTCTCCGAGTGACCTTTGCGCAATTTTCACTAGTAGTGCCCGGAGCTCGCATCCCAGCTCGAAACTTGCCTCGCATAGTTTTGCAACCTTGTCCTCTCTCTTGGTCACCTGCATCCAAAAGCAAACGATCATGCATCATGGTAGACTAGGAGTTTATGGATTTGATGTTGTCTTGTCATGAGTGATTGCAGATACAGGTACATCAACAAACATGACACGATGAAAAATGGGATGAACAAGGAGAGTACATGCAAAAGGATGTGTTCGCGAACGGACAGACATGTCAAGCATGCCAAAGTACAAACAAAAGAGAAATGTGCACATGCAACATCAAGCGAACCCAATGACCATCAAGGACTCCACACACCTTGCCATGCGGAGGCGAAGCTGCGATACACCAAGAAGACATCCATCACTCAACAACATTGCAGCTCGACATGCACACCAGCAACAACATGAACATACCAGCACTGTCATGTCGATTCATGTCATGAGTCATGTCGGCCACATCACTATTGTGGGCCATACTATTGTCAATGAATGTAATGTAAAGTGGAAGTCCAAGAGACCCACTCATAATCTGAAGAGTCATGTAATCTGAAAAGTCATGAGAGTCAAACAGTCATGAGGGAAGTCGAACAATCACAAGGGCCAATTTAACCCTTGGCTATAAATTCCCCCTCATTTGTACATGCAAAAGATTTTTTCACCTTAGCTCCTCCCACATAGCCTTAAGAGTCTGTAATATTTTCTTTGAGGAGTGATTAGTGGCTCCAATGCCCCACCTACAGGGTTAGTGATGTATGGTGTATCGATGTGTCTTGGAAATTTTTCTTAATTCAGAAGCCTGTTCATAGGCCAACACGTTTTCACACGTGTTGTAACTGTATGTAAGAATTAATCTTGAACACTTGTAATACATGTTGCTTTAACGTGTGTTAAACAACTGATTTCATTCAACTATTCTAATACATATATTAATGAAAACTTGTTGTATAAGTTGTTAACGTTGTCCTACCCGTGTTGGTTTCCTCCTCGGACATCAGACAAAACCTTTCACGTAAACTTGTTATAGCGACCGTCGCACTCGTGCGGACTGCCTGCTGGGTGTTGTACGTGCTATCTTCCTTATGTGTTGTGACTACCGCATCTGCGTAGATTGCTCTTCCGGAAGCTATGCATATTTTGTTGTGTTGTGTGCTTCTAACAGAGTTGGGGCTTCCTCCCATCTGACTTGAGACTCACTCCCACCTTCTCCCTCTACTGTAAAAGAACCTTGACACAAACAACACTAGCATTCACCAGGCACGTGAACCTTGTTGTTTGAAGACAAAGAAGAACACTCTCTCGTGCTGACAAGCAAGAGCTAAGGAAAACATTTAGGATAATGGCAACTGGGCCATCATACCGGACGGGACTCCTACACAAAATGGTGTGAAGTCTAATTAAGATTTCATGCCGGGGAGATCCCCTGAATGTTGGCTGGTCCAACACCGTCAACAAGTCCATAATAAAAGTGTAAATAAATAAATTTAAAAAGAAAAATGTTTATGTACAATATAATAAGATGTGTGGTCCAGGAAAACCAATCATGTGAGGAGGGAGACAAAACAACCGGTCCAAGAAATAGTTTCTGCTGCAACCCACCAGCTTCCCCTATCATGGTGTACTCGGGAGAAAACGTGTTCGCTTACTCAATTTAAACTCGACGAAAATAATTCTGTTAAAAATTTAAAAATATGTCGTGTGGTGTCATTTATAGTTAATGGCATCCAACGACATTTAAAGGTCAATGTGATGTACAAGATAACGAGAGGATGATATGGTCATCTAATTTTGAAGGAAATGTCGCAGTGTTCATCTTACTATAAGGAGCCACACTATTGATACTACACCAAAATACATAATCACTTTAATACACATTTTCCTATCCATCTAAATTTAATCCAAAAGTAATTATTGGTAAATGATTTATTCGGATTTTCTATTCAATCTTTTGGATATAAAGAGTTTCTTTTAATGATATAGAGTTCGCTTACCTCTCCTTGCCTTTTGGAGGAGGCGTTGCACAGATAATCTTCAGACAATTTCCAGGTCCGAGAACGAAACAATAAGAAATGTTAAAAACAATTTTGTTTTGAAGAACGATGTTTCTTTTTCCATCAAAATTGAACTCTTAAATATTACCAGTTTCAACTTATAATAGTTTACCACCAATAAATATACGCTCATTGAGATATGTATATTTAGGTACGGAAAGAGTCACTTGGAACATATTTACTACTAAATACTAATATAGGATTTTTTTTTTAATTAATTAATTAAATTATTTATTTATTTATTTTTTCAGGAAGAAAAAGTATAATAGTATTATATAAGATATATAACTGCCACACTACATCATATTTGTGAAATGGTCATGACCAAATTGAGAAATAGACAACAGATAGATTTGTGCTAAATGATCCCAATGAGAAAATATACAGAATATAATAACAGAGTTGTACTCAACATGAAAATCATCTACGACATGTGGAAGATAGTTTAGATAGTACCACATGAGCAAAATTGCAGATAATCATATGATCGATTATTCATCTGTAGGACTGAATGGGATAGAATTTTAGATAATCAGAATTTAAAATACAGGGAAAACATACCTGGGACCTTTCTGAAAGAAAATTAAGAACCAGGGAGGGTGAATACCTGAATGTGAAAACTTTATGCCTCAAATATTACCTCCATATTCCAGATGCTCGAACGAGAAAGTAGACCCTTTTTGGACAATATATCTGCCTGAACATTCTGCGATCTGTAGATATGTATAATTGAGTTGTTCTCCCTGCCCTTCCACAAAGTCATGATTTTGTACATCCAACTGTCTAGATACTGATTTTTAATGTGGTGTTTTTCAGTGACATGCTTAATACTAATATACGATTTATAAGTTGTTTGGATCATTGGATTTGTAGTATGTAACATTCATGAGCAATTAATTACAGGTAATCCTCTCAATTTCTTGCCCATTCTTCTAATAACCAATCCATATACTTATCCCCTGCGACGAGTCTAAATTGTGCTATCGGTCACATTTTCAATATAATTAACCGTTTTTAAGATATATATATATATATATATATATCAGTTTTCTATATGCATTTCTATTTTGACATTCATCATTCTCAAATAAAATAAATATCATATAAATATTTTAATGGAAATAATCATTTATCAGCAATTTAATTCATATGACCATATTAGTTAATATACTTATTTAATATATCATTAGAAAAATAAAAAGTATAAATATAATTTCAAAATTGGAAAAATTAGCCATTGACAAAAACACAATGTTTTATCGACCCTAATACATTTTTTACAAGAAGGCTCTTGACCAGATATATGGATTTAAGAATTTAACAGAACTCCATTAAGCCATAGTACTAGAGGCAACTTGGATGATTTGTGGTAATTGGCCTCAATTAACCAATAGAAGAGTGCCTGACCATCCCTCCTGATTGATTGTAACATACCAAGCGTATTGATCGAATGGGACAAGGTGTTGCCCTAGGAGTATAATTATTTTGTCTACGGCTCGATCACCTTTGGACACGTGTGACATTGAAAGCAGAATCACCAGCATCCATAAACAAATCCACATCACTATTTGACCAAAATGAACCTCACAAATAGAAACAAATCTGCAATGGATCTGTGAAAATTAGAAACCTTTTAGAGTCTGAAAGATAGAACTACATGCCATTTGATTGCACTTATAAGTAGAGGTGAATGTAGAGTTTGGCTATGTGGCATGGATTGGCTTTTAGTCGATCTAACACTATTATTTTCAAATGAACTCTAGAGCCTTGTGTCTTTCTTTAATATTCTTCTAATAACCAGTCCATATACTTATTCCCTACCATGAGTCTAATTTATGATATCAGTCGCATTTTTCATTATAAAATATCTACGATATGCATCTCACCTGTGGAAAGTCTTACAGGTTGATATCCATTGTCAGTGTTCAATGCAGGATTAGAAGGTAGTGATTTTGACATGAAATAAATCAACTTTAAGTTACATTAATGTAGTAACAACATCCAATATGATTTGGTTCAAAACTCAAGAAGACTGTAACCGTCACGTTAATAATATATGCTCACATATGTGTTATCTTCTATCAATTTGTTTAATCATGCTACAAGATCACCATGAAAATTGGTGAGTTCTCAGGGTGAGAAAATTCATGGGAGACATGGAACAGATGTCACTGTTGTAAACTGTAACTAGGTTCGGTCTTCATAATGACATGATATTTGTAAATGATAAAATAAAAGAAATAATTTTTTTTTTGTATGCCTTGCTACATGGGTTTCATGAGCAATAAGTTTATTTGTTAATGGCTACCATTGAGAGCCTTGGGATTTATTATTGAGTTAAAGAGTCAATGTCATATGAAGAAGCTCTTCTTGAGCCTATGTTTAATGTATACAAGTCTATAGAAATGTCTAGAAGCCCTCCAAAGACAAGCACACTCCCTCTTGAAGACGTCGACCTCCAAACAATATAACAAGAAGTCATGTCGGCTCATATAAGGAGACACAATGGTTCTCTCTCTCATGTCGGCTTATATGCATGACTAACCACTATATATTGGCATTTAAGGATCCACATCACAAGTAGACAAAACTCGAATGCCTCTACAACTTCAGTGGGTAACTACAGTAAGTAATTATAGTCACAAGGCTTTGCAATCTCAAAGAATTCGGTCATGCATCTTTGTTCTTTAGATGGTTAACACAAAGACGAAGTTTTTGGCCTCCTCGCAGTCTTAATGGTTATAGTCGTGGCCTCCTCACAGTCTCAGTGATCATAGTCTCGACATACCAATAAATCTCGACATATTTGTGAAGAGGAGAATCCTGGAGGGACACTCTCTGTCTCGACATACATTCTAAATGCAGCTATAATCTCGGCATAGAAGTAATCATATAAACAAAGTCATGATCTTGATGATACATACCTACAAGGTCATGATGTCGGTGAATCTAGATGCAACACTCCTATATAGACATATCTCAATATAAGATCTCGTTGTTATGGTGAATATCTTGATAAAGGTGCAACAATAATGATCTTGGTGATGGCCTCAGTGTTGCAGCAGTAATGATCTCGGTAGTGCAGTAGTGATGGCCTCAATGTTGCAGCAGTGATGACTTCAGTAGTAGTGATAATTATATCAGCAATGATGAAGAAGAGGATTGGTGTCTTAGCCTTGGAGTGGCCAAATAGGTCAAGGGTCATGGTCTTGGTATTCATCAATTGGAATCTCTATAAGAAGAATTTGTGTGGGATTTCCTCTCAAAGAGTGAGAGGTTTTGGTCCTAGAAGAAAACCAACATCTTGTGTTCTTGTCTATTTTGTTTTGGTAACTATTTGATGAACTAAGAAGACACACTCTAATAATAAAAAGCGAAGATTGTGCTAATAAGAAAAAGTTAAAAATACCTCACTAATATTTATCATGGCGAGAAGAATCTTATTAACTTAATTTTCCCTAGATTCTTCAACATGTTATCGGAGCTAACGTGTTGAAGTCAAAGGAAGGGAAACAAAGAGACATTCAAGGATCAAGTTTCAAGAAGTACATCAAAGCAAGTTGAAGAAGAAAAGGATCAAGATCTACATTAAAGAATCAAACAATGATTTTGATCAAACCCTAGATCAAAGAAGCAGTCTACATCAACAAGATATTTTGTTTCTGTATTAATCATCAAAAGGCCACCAAGGCCCTCATCAAGTTGTCTACAAATCGAGGTAGCTCGAAGGAACTTAAAAATGAAGATCACATCATCTTGGAGAAAGTCAAAACCCTAGTAGCAGTTCTGATCTGTACTACAAAAGAAGGCAAAGCATATTGAAGGAATTGTCATCATCTTCAAGGTTATAAAACAAGAAAGGATCATCTCCTTGCCCTAGAAGAAGATCTTCCAAGGAAGAAACAAATCATCCTCATCAAAAGGAGTAACCTTTTCTATTGGAGAAAGGCTTTTTCATTTGAAAGAAGATCATCCAAGAGGAAGCTCTAATACATCTTCTTCAACCAGTGATCAAGTAGAAGAGTTCATCTTCACTTGTCAAGTAAGTATCTTTCATTCATTAATTTATTTGGTAAAATGACTTTGTGGTTGCAAGGAGATCTATAAGTTGGATAGGTCATTGAAATTCCTTGCATAATAAAGGAGATAGATATAGTTCTCGAAAGAGAATTCATTAATATCTATGGAAAAGTATCCTAAGGTCAAGCATTGTTTGAATGCATGGAAAAGGATCAAGGGACTCATAGGATTCTTATGAAATCAATCAAAGGTCCTCTCATCCCTATGTAGCAGAGGAGACATCAAAGAGATATATGAAATGCTAGAAGATATATTCTTTGAAAATGCAGTAAAGAAGGTCATATCACTTAGACTTGATCTACACAAAATTGAAGGTATCAAATAATGAAGGGATATCTTTATAAGATCTCAATTGGGAGATATGGGAGAGATGATAAGAATATAATCATCATTTTTCTTAAATGCACTAAAGATACGTCATTCGACAACTTTTGGTCTCTATGCTAGATAGAAAAAGACAAGTTGAGGGAAAAAGTTTTGAAGGTTAAAGGACTCAAAAATTTGCAGAAAGGAAAGGGAAGTTTGGTCCTAAAGAAAGACAAAATGGTATAGCTAAGATTCAATTCTATGGAAACATTATGGAAAGAAATATCATATCATTGAAAAGATGGAGGTATCTGAAAAAGACCAAGGAAAGAGGGAGTAATAGATCTCTACTATGTTTGAGATGGTCTCCTTCACAAAAGGTCTTATCATAAGCTCCTAAATCTTTTGTTATAGATATGACCATGATAAATAATAAGATGCATCGTGGCATCATGGAAGAATTAGGGACAAGAGCTTGTAACATCACCATAGGAATCATGAAGGAAAGGAGGAACAAAATCCATGGCATTCAAACATGAAGGATATAGCTCTTGGGAACCTCATTGGACATTGAAGAAGTCATCCAGGACAAAGCTCATCATACATCAAGTCAAAAAGGAAACATCTTTCGAATGGGGATATGCAAGATCCTCAAGATTCTCTGGTGGAATCTTCATCAGAGAGTTCACTAATTTAGAGAGGAAGAAAATGTTTCATCAGGAACTCCAACTTGTGGAATTCATGTATGATGGTATGATGACATAAGAAATGAATCAAATCAAGGGGTTGAATATATTTTCAATCAAGGAAGTTGTCGGAAGAAGCCTAGATGACCTAAAGGTAAAATGAGGTATGTGTGCTTGTATTTAATATTATAAATTCATGTCATATGGTTACAGGTAAAATGGATCACTAATTCTATCTTGAGAAGCATTATCAAGAGAAAAGGATCTCCTCCTCTAAAAGGATGCAGGAAGGCATAAGTCACACTAGATGAAATCAACATAGTATGTCCTCATAGGAAGTATGAGGTGGTTGACTATAATTAAGGAACTCTGATTGGAAGCTCCTGGGAATGGAATGTGTAAGAGGAAGAGATCATGAGATATGCGACCATGATGAAGGTGATCAACATCCAAAAGATTTAGAAGATTTGATAAGGAAATCTCCCGGAAAGATATGAAGACTTTGATGAAATTTTGAAAAATATGGAGACCCTTAACAATGAATATCTTTGGGAGGTGTGTCAGTGTGTATGCAGGATGTTGATACCTACAAGAAGATATCATGATGAAGAGTCATCTTGAAAGGTACTATTTGACTTAATGTTATATATTGATTTTTCTTGAGTAATATCTGGATGGGGTCATGCAGGGCTACTGAAACAAGGGTTGTAAGTACAAGTACAACTAACATTCATGTGGTGGATGGAAATTTCTAAAAGAATCATGATGATAAAGAATTAGACATATGAAGGAGGTTCAAGATATATACCAAGAAGGCCACTTTCCATGAAGAAAGGAATGACATGATAGACCAAGGAGGAAAGTGATCGATGACTAATGCCCTACAAATAAGCTCGACTAAATTTCATGACATCAAGGAAAGAAATTGATCAAGCAGTTGAAGGACCCATGAAGAAGAAGTTGCTGATGAAAAGAGAGTCCCTAGTTGAGAGGGAGCTCTGACAAGTCCCTAATTAAGAGGGAGCTTGGGCAAGTCCCTAGTTAGAGGGAGCTTGGGTACATTCCTTTATAGGAATGCACATATCTACCCTAGTTGAGAGGGAGAAATAGATGAAACATTCTTGTCTTCACTTGGGAAGAAAGAAGGATTGGGTAATCATTTGGCATATGATGCTCTTTGAGGATGTGTAGGGCATCCAAGAAAAGAGTAGGCAAGAGGAACGATATTCTTTGAGGGATGGGAACCCAAGATAAGAATAGTCCTAGAAGGTCATACTCAGTGAACACCCGGGTAGGTGTGAACTTTGAGAGACAATGATGAAGGTGTCTATAGTCATTGGTCTCACCAACATTGTGCTCTAATCTGATGAAAGATAGAGTTTTCGGTCAAGGCCTTGATGTGGAAACAATGTTGGTTACTATGATGCTATACAACTGGGTTACCAATACAATTATTCTTATGAGAAATTTTTCAGATTGAGAATGAAAAAGTACCATTATGAGTACCTCCCCAGTTAAGAGGGAGTGTTGTAAAATGTAACTAGGTTTGGTCTTCATAATGACATGATCTTTGTGATGGGCCTCTAAATTAGACATAAATTAAGGCTCATGCCTCTAAGTTAGACATAAATTAAGGCCCATATGACCATCCTTCAGCACATTAAACCTATCTTTTTGCATTAGATAATGTATTTTTAACTTTAATATGTTCATTAGGAAGGTTTATGGATAATTGCATATTTATGCCTAATATTTTTTATTTTTGTGGAATATTGTGAGAATATTGGGCAAATTATGGAGATTTGGAGGAGGAGATAATCTAGGGACCTGCTCCCTACTACAGGAGGATCAATATTAAATAATAAATCAACAAGATATTATGGAATTATGGCACATATTGTGGAGCTCCAATGATTGAAAAAACCTAGGAATGTGTTCCTTGCCATTTAATGCAGATTCCTAGTATTTGGAACAAGATCCACTAGTCAAGGGATTTTGGTGGGGAAGTTTCCTCCTTTCATGGGGAATGTTTCATAGTCATTTTTTATACGTTCAAAGTTTAATTTGCCTCTAGGGGTTGATTTTTATTAGTCTTCTTATGGAGAGAACTCGTATTTTTGCCGCTCCACTTTCATTTTCTGCAAAGATGTAATTGTATTGATGGAAATAATGAAGATTAGTGACATGTTCAGCTTCTAGATCTTGGTCTCCATCATAGGACTCTGAGTTTCCTTGGGATTGGCCATCTCAGGAGCCTCAGAGCCCTTTTGTGTCATTTACTTTTCTTCCTTTCACTTTTTTTTTTTTTTTCTATGTAAAGGCTAGTTCTATTATAAAGAAAGGAAAAATATGTACAATGGTTAGACCTTCCGAGGAGGCCGAGGCCAGTCCTCAAACAGTAGAAGCTGGACTATACTGTCTATCTGCTTTAACTGAGTTACAAAACACAGTCCATAATGATTTTTCCTGGACTTCAGATAACCTGGACTCGAACTGACAAAAACACCATTGCTACTGGCAGGACAGAACCAGTTTACATCATTGACTCTAATACATAGAAAGCATACTGTAATAGCCTGAGACTTACAGCAGTAGATAAACTGAGACCTTGGACTGAAATGAACAAAAGGAAACAACAACATTGTCATCGACATAATTGCAAAAAACTAGACAGAGCACCCGAAGAGGCTTAGGTAGGCTGGCTGGGCGACGCTGGCTGCTTTCCCTTGTCCGGACTGGGCGAGTCGAGCCAGATGACCAGCCCTTCCGCGTCCTGAAACAGCTCTCCCGATCCAGGCTGAGCATGTGCGTTGAAGACTTCCCTTTCCATGGTCGAATTAGGTGGCGGCAGAACCTCTTGCACGGAAGCAGCAAGACCCGAAACCTCCTGAGCCGGTGCTTGCTGAACCAGGGCGTCCTGGGCCGGGGCCTCCTCAAAACGGTGAGCTCTATACACCAGTCCATTCATGTCGCCCAGGAGAATGTCACTGTCCTGAACACTTGCAGAGGCAGGGGAGGTTGAATTGGGATCTCCGGGCTCTTCCTCAGAAATGTAAACCGTGAGATTGACAACCACTTCTGGTCTGACGAGCCGGCTAGGAAATCTGAGACGAAAAGTCTGGTAGGTGCCTTGCGGAACAAGGCATTCCTGCTTTGAGTTAGGGGACAAGGGCGGAGCGGAGGCCATGGGCGAAATTGGATGCAGTTCTTCCAGTTCAGGGCCAACTCAGATACCAGACCTCCCTCCCCGCCTGGGCACGCCTCTACTTCTCAGCATGGTGCCTAAGGCCAGAGACCCCAAACGCTTATCAATTCTTCAAATGCTGGAAGCCTGAGTAACCCCGCTCAAAACACCAGCATCAATGGGCAAGTTCTGTTCGTTAATTGGCATGGCGGTCCTAATATAAGGCGTGGCAACCATTATCACCGCGGGGGGAAAGCCTTGAGCCATACTCCTGGTCTGCATCGAGTCCAGAGCTACCATGCTCGGCTTGAATGCGCCGTCCCTTCGTCTCTGCTTCAAACTGAATTCAATTGTCGTTTGCATTAACTGATATTCTCTTTTGCAGGCCTCCGCGTACAAGTGTCGGCCTTCCGTCCTACCCCCAGGTGTCGAGGCATGTGCCATGCTTAATGGCAAGTAAAAGCACCCGCATCCGGGTGCGAATTCTTAATCAGAGATTTGTCCTGAGAGACCATTGCTCTCAGCGTATCCATTTGGTCTCTGGAATGTAGGCTGTCTATAGCTCCTTCGAAGTGGTTTTCTTTTGCCTCCACTCCAAGGTTAGCTAGAAAATCAGCCAACTTATTCCCTTCTCTTCTGGTATGCTTGAATGTGATTGCCTGGTGCAGAGAGAGCCAGTGATTGATCAGCTCAAGCCTCTGGGCCATTCTCCAGCTGCTGCTTACCTTATGAATTGGAGAGCCATGTTGAAGCTTTGTGGCCATTCTGATTAAGATCTGCGAGTCCCCTTCTATGATGAGGGGAAAGAAGTTTTTCCTGTGTGCTATTTGGAGACCTCGCCATAGACCTTCCAGTTCCGCTGAGTTGTTAGTGTCCCAGCCTATCGAACCCATGAAAATGCCTAGAGGGTTGCCGTTGTGATCCCTGAAAACTCCTCCATAACCTGCTTGTCCTGGGTTTCCTTTAGAGGCCCCATCGAAGTTGAGTTGGATCATGCCAGCCGGAGGTGAATTCCAAGAACTTGCTTCCTGTCTGTGCTTGTTGGGATTTCTGCTGTTGGTTGAATTATGGTTTATCCTCATTTGCCAGTTATCCCAAACAGCTTTTTCTTGAGGCAGAGTAGGAAGGTCTTCGGGATGCCAATCTTTGAGTGCAAGAGTCTCCATTATGTTTTGATGAAAAATATTCCACAGTTTTTCCAGCGGCATCGATTGATCTTTGAATATTCTTCGATTGCGCTCTTTCCATAGATTCCACATCAGTAAACCGGGAAGGAGTTGCCACAACGCATTAAGAAGAGGACTTTGAAAGGGGGCTTGGCTTCCTTTGCTGATGGTTCCTTTGAGGTCGTTTTGCACTCTTCTTTCAATTTGACAGCGGAAAGCAATCTTCTCCCATAATTTCTTTCCCACTGGGCAATTCTGCATAAGATGAAGTGTTGTTTCTTCCTCTTGTCGGCACATGTGACATATGGATGGTCCCGAGAAACTCCTCTTTCTGAGATTGTCCCACGTTAGGATCCTGTTGTGACAGAGAAGCCATAGAAATGTGGAAACTTTCGGCCAATTGGATTTATGCCATACTTTTTCCCATAAGCTGTCTTTGTGTATCTGCCCTTGTATAATTATATTGTAAGCCTCCTTGGTTGTGAAAATTCCTTTTTCTCCGTAGCCCCATCTTAAAATGTCCGGTTCTTCTGATACTCTTATCTGCCTCTTCTGTAACTCTGTTTCTAGTAGATGTTGGGTCTGTCCTGAGCTATTCGGTAGGAGCAGATGTATGTCTTTCCACTTCCGGTAATCCTGAGTGGCAGCGGGAGTCCAGCAATGATTAACTTTGGCCAGATGGTGTATCCCTCTCTCATCGGCTGGAAGTTCCTGGAGAATGTCTTTGATTTTTGGCATCTGCTGCCATGAATCTTCCCAGAATCGTGCTATGTTCCCATTTTTGATTTCCCAGAAGCAGTGTTCTTGAATGAGAGATCTGTGTTGTATGGCTGCGTTCCAGATTGCGGATCCCGAACTTGTCTCAGTCATACGCAATCTTTCCTCCATTGGATAGTTACTTGCATACTTGGCCGTCCAAAGGGAAGCCCATGGAGTACTAGGATGGGCCAGCCACCGCCACCAGATTTTAGCTCCCATCGCTTTGTTACTATGCTCAGGATCTCTAAGGCCTATGCCTCCTGCATACTTGGGAAGACACACTTTCTCCCATTTAAGTAGAGCCCATTTTCGATTCTGTCCTGAGCCTCCCCACAGAAATTTTCGTTGTAGATTCTTGATTTCTTTAAGGACCCATTTGGGGGCAGCTAGAATGGAGAAGAGATACAGAGGCATGGAGTGAAGAACAGCTTTTATGAGAACTATTCTGCTGGCCATATTCAGAGTTCGATTAGTCCATAGGAACAGACGAGCTTCTAATTTTTCTAATAGCTGCTTCCAGGAGGAATGCTTGAGAGCAGAGCTCATAAGCGGGGCACCTAAATATTTGGAAGGCAGGGAGGCAGAAGTGAAGCCCAGAATACGCTCAATGGCTCTTTGAGTGGAAGCAGGGGTATTGAAGAAAAAAATTTGTGATTTGACTCGATTGATGAGGGCACCAGAAGCGTCAGAGAAGGTGGATAGAATGGATTTTACAAGACGAGCCTCCTGAACCGAAGGATGAGCAAAGAGCATATTATCATCTACAAATTGCTGGTGGGTGTGGACCGGGGAATTGTGAAATGAGAGTCCTTTTAACCGCCTATTGAGCTTAGCAGCTGTGATGCTTCTACCCAAACCCTCAGCCATGATTACAAAAAGAAAGGGAGATAAGGGATCCCCCTGCCTAATGCCTCTAGAAGGTCGAAATGTGGCTGAAGGGGTGCCATTGATTAACACTGAGAAGAAAGCTGAGGATATTAAGCTGTAGATCCATCTAACCCAAGAGTGAGCAAAGCCAAAAGCAATAAGAATTTTTTGTATGTAGACCCAACTGAGGCTGTCAAATGCTTTGGAAAGATCTAGTTTAAGCAGCATACCTGGCTTTTTGGTCAGCTTTAGGGAGTGAATTAGTTCGTGCGTGAGAATAATACCATCCGTTATTTGGCGCCCTTCGACATAGCCCGATTGCTCAGGCGAGATGATGAGTGGAAGAAGCGGTTTAAGCCTGGTAGCAATGACCTTTGAAATAATTTTATATATCATGTTGCAAAGGGCTATGGGCCTGTATTTTTCAGGGGTGTTGGAATCTTCTCCTTTAGGCACTAGTGCAATGAAAGTAGCATTTAGTCCCGGGTACATCCACCTGAGCTCTCTGGATTCCTCCACCACCTGCCAAACTTCATTTTTTATCAGGTCCCAGAATCTGTGAAAGAAGTTTGCTGTGAAGCCGTCCGGTCCTGGCGCTTTTCCTTCTTTCATTTGTTGCACGGCCTCTTCAACTTCCTGCGGATTGATGGGTTTGATCAGTAAACTGTTGTGCTCCTCCGTTATGACCTTGGGTATGTTCTGGAGAAGCTGATTGATGGCTGGAATTCTGTTGAAGTCGGGCTCTTGGTGGGCTTTTTTGAAGTAGTTGATAAATTCCTTTTCAATGCCCTCATGCGTTTCAATCTTCTCTCCCTGCTCATTGGTAACATGAGTAATTTGGTTTATCATTCTTCTTTGAACAGTGGTTTTATGAAAGAATTTTGTGTTTTTTTCTCCGCTTTTCAGCCATCGAATTCGGGATTTCTGCCTCCATAATGTTTCCTCCTGCTTGGCTCTTTCTAGAATTTTTGATTCTATCGCTTGTTCCTGTTTGGAGAGTTCCTCTGTTCGCCCCTCATTGATAATGGATTGTTGTATTTTCTTCATTTCAGTGTTGAGCAGGGCTTGATCGGCAAAGATGTTACCAAATATCTTGTGGTTCCATTGTTTGATGGCCCTTTTTAGATATTTGAGTTTTTGTTGGAACCTGGCCATTCTTGTCTCCTCGGTCGGATTGAAATTTGTCCAGCTTGATCTGACCAGCTTTTCAAATTCTGGATGGGAGAACCAAAATTCTTCAAAACGAAAAGGGCGTCTGATATTGGCACCTGGCCTGTTCCATTGGAGCTCTATGGGCCAATGATCCGATCCGGAGAAAGGGAGAATGGAAGCTGTGAATTCTCCTCCGATATGAGTTGCATTGTCTGAGATTAGGAAACGATCAAGGCGCGATGCAATTTGTTGCGCTCCTACTCTCTTGTTTGTCCAGGTGAAGATACCGTTGCTTGTTGGGATGTCCATTAACCAGTTGCTGTTGATGAACTCCTTTAGAAGGCCGTCATCATTGTTTGAGTTGCTTCTGCCTCCTCTCTTTTCGTCCATGCTGGCTATCATATTGTAATCTCCTCCAGATATCCATAATGGAAATGGTCTGTCTCTATTGAGTTCTGACAATGTATTTAGAAGTTGGCTTTTTTGAGCTGTGTCCTGAGGGAAATAAACATTAGTTAGCAGTCCATGAGCATTCGTACCTGAGAGGTGGAATGTGGCTTGGATGAAATTTTTGTTAGCTTGAATATTGTTGAGATGGATGATCCGGGCATCCCAAAGTATTGCTAGGCCTCCCGAGGCACCTTGTGCATCCACCGCTGTGACTAGCCCTCCTGGCCAAGCCTTCGCAGCTATTCTTTCCAAAACTGTGGAGCTACACTTCGTCTCCTGCAAAAAGAGAATACTGGGTTTTTCTTGCTTCAGCATATTTTTTAAGATTCTTCCTTTCCTAGGGCCATTGAGCCCTCTAATATTCCAAGATATTAGCTTCATTGAGAAGGGTGGGGGTTTGCAGTGAAGTACTTAGTCAGTTTGGCATACCGCCCTGACTCCACCAGTATTTCTCCTATCTTGATTGTTCTTTCTAGGGTTGTTTTCCTTCCCCTCTTCTTGCTGTCCTTGGTGATAAATTTGCCATCCCATGGACTGCCGATCTGGACCCCTAGAGAGTATTTCTTCTGTGCTCTGTTTAACACTTCTACTAGGTTGTCAACTTGCTGTTCCGGGATTTTTTCAAAGTTCTTTGTGCGACAAGCATGTTCCAGACCTAATATGTCCAGCTCCCCTATATCTAGGGGCTCCTGGTCTTCGTCCATGACTTGGGGCGATTGAAAAAAGTCCTCAGTTTCGATTGAGGCTTTTTCGCTTGGCTGAGAGTACTCCATATCCATTTTTTCAGTTTGCTTTGACATATTGTTGTTCTGCGATATCAGGTGCTCTTGACTTGTGATTTTCTGTCCTCCCTGCATTGATGTTTCCCCCGGTTGCTTTTGTTGGACTTCTTCGTCGTTCTCCTGTTCCTCGTCCGAACCCTTCTCATCGGTTTTGTTTAGAGCTTCGAATCTGTTGCTTGTTGTTGCCTTATTGCTAGGATTTGCTTTGGGGTTGTTAGTGGCTTTTTTGTTTCCTCTCCTTCTATTGACTACCTTTGTGAATCCATCAGGGGTGTGATTATTAGACTTATCCGGAAAGGAGGGTATCTTATTTAGAGGGCAGTCTCTATAGAGATGTCCTATATCGTGACATTTCCTGCATCTAAATGGCACCTGTTCATAATCTATGACTTGAACCCATTCAGAGTCTTCATGAAAGAAGCTTACCGTGTCTGGCAATGGCTGTTTGAGATCCATGTATACACAAATCCGGGCATATGAAGTGTGCTTGCAGAGTTTTGTTTCCTCTGCTACCCTTACAAATTCACCAATAGCGTTTCCGATCTCCTGCAGAGATTTTTCCTCCCAATATTCCCATGGCAATGAGTAAAGCCTTATCCACACTGGCGCACAACTCAGATCCTCCTTATCTGGGTTGAATCTTTCCACCCAACCCTTGAGAAATAGGCCTGCAGAGTTAAAAAAGTATGGGCCTCCCTCCAGAATTCTGGTTCGGTCTTCTAGACAGTTAAAGACGGCAGTGAAGAAGCCCTTGGCCCCCAAATGCAGAGATATATCCCCTTTTGGACGCCATACGGTGCTGATCCAAGTTCTCAGAGCTCGTTCTGTTGGCCAAATCCCTATAAACTTGCCGATCAGTGCATGATCTCGCATGTACTGTATTCGGGCATTGATTCGCTCACTTGGGAAGAACACCCGAGGTCTATTGGTAGCAACAGGTTTGCAAGTTGAGGAACTTGCTTTATTTCTGTTCTCTGTGTCTATGTCCTTACCCTTCTGCTGTATGTTGTCCCTTGTGCTGCTGCTAACCCTGTTTGGATTTTCCAAATCCGCCTTTTGCCGTGCGCTCGTATCCGGAGACGGGGGAGGCACCTGGCCCTCCCCCTGGGGGGGAATCATTGTTCCTGCCCGTATGGTTCCGTCCGCCTGCACCCTGCCTCGCCAGAAGCTGCTGCAGGTGCCTGGTTCGACAGACCTGCTGCCTGCAGGGTTCTGTCAAAACCCTAGTGTTGCCCGCGATAGTCGTTTCTCATCGCTCCCGCTCTCCCCTCATCAATCCGTCCTGAGCATTCCTTCCTTTCACTTCTTATTCACATGCATCTCTTGTTTTTGTTTTTTCTATTTGCACATTTAGTATTAATGATTTCTTCTTGTAGGATTAGGTTAAATGGTTGAAGTAAGTTATTTTTTAGGATCACAAGCATCATTTCATAATTGGAACAACTTTGGAAGGTCACAGTAATCATTGAGCTACTTGGATTAGTTTGTTTATTCCCAAATCTAGATTTCTGGAAGTCCCTTGTGGAAAATAACAATAAATTTCTGCTATTTTTTAGAGCATGCTAACGAGATTCAATCGAGTTGATTCCACTTGAATTAGATCACAAAAACATTCTAGTTAATAAAAAAAAATTACCCCATTTCATTTTCACTTGATAGGGTTAGGCATTTGATAGATTTACTAGCTCACTAGTTTACGAATTTCTAGATTTTAGACTAGTACTTTTCTGTTATTTTTTAGAATGTGTTAACAAAGGTCTTTTTGAGTGATTACACTTGGAATGGAGACCTAAGAAATCCTATCCAATAAAAATATTTGTCCCATCCAATTTGGATTTGATTTTCTTGGTCATTCGGTGAATTATAGTTTCCTATGGTAAATTTGTTGTTTCCTGTAGTACTCTTCCCGTATGTATATACTTGCCCAGATTTGCTCAAAAAGATTGGTTTTGGTCCCTTAGTGTTGAATCATGACCCCTAGGCTCTAAATAAATGATTAGGGAAGACTAAAGACCACTTAGGACTTGCCTCTTTACCCATGCAAATCATTTCAACGATTTGGGCTAATGGACAGATTTATGAAATAGATAATACAATGATGATTGTCACATCCAATGAAATTTGTTAATGGATCTAAATTCTTTAAAATGTAATGGTTGACATTTAGTTCATGATATTTACTTTATGAAATTAGAATAGATTTCTTTCCTTGTATTTTCTTTCTTGCAATAGGTTAGGGTTTCCATTTTGAGCATTTCATTTTCTGCCATTAGTTTAGAATTTGATTTCATTATATGCACTCCATTACATCATGACAACGAAGGAAGGACACATTGTATGTTGCACATATAGTGTTGATACCTCTTAATTTTTTATGAACCCTCGGTTGATAATTAAAGCTGGTAGCCTTGGGAAGTTGCAGCATTCTTGTTGCAATATCGAGGCTCATCACTTTGTAAATGATAAAATAAAAGAAATAAAATTATTTTTGTATTCCTTGCTACATGGGTTTCATGAGAAAGAATTTTATTTGTTAGTGGCTCCCATTGATAGCCTTAGGATTTATTATTGAGTCAAAGAGTCAATTTCATGTGAAGAAGCTCTTCTTGAGCCTATGTTTAATGTATACAAGTCTATAGTAATGTCTAGAAGCCCTCCAAAGACAAGCACAGTCCCTCTTGAAGACGTTGGCCTCCGAGCAATATAACAAGAAGTCATGTTGGCTCATATAAGGAGACACAATGGTTCTATCTCATGTCAGGTTATATGCATGAATAACCACTATATATTGACGTGTAAGGATCCACATTACGAGTAGATAGAACTTGGATGCCTATGAAACTTCATTGGGTAATTACATTAAGAAATTACAGTCACAAGACTTTGCAATCTCAGAGAATTCTGTCATGCATCTCTATTCTTCAGATGGGTAACACAGAGATGATTTTTTTGGCCTCCTCAAGTATTAATGATTACAGTCTCGGCCTCCTCGCGGTCTCAGTGATCACAATCTCAGCCTACCAATCCAATGATCACTGAAGCAGCCTTACAATCTCGACATGTTTGTGAAGAGGAGGATATTGGAGGGACACTCTCTATCTCAACATACATTCTATATGAAACTATAATCTCGGCATAGAAGTAATCATATAAACACAATCGTGATATTGATGGAGACACAGCTACAAGGTCATGATCTCGATGAATCTAGATGCAACACTCCTCTATATACATATCTCAGTATAAGATCTCATTGGTATGGTGAAGATCTCGATGAAGGTGTAGTAGAGTTGTAGCAGTAATGATCTTGGTGATGGCCTCGGTGTTGCAACAGTAATGATCTCGGCGGTGCAGTAGTGATGGTCTCAGTGTTGCAACAGTGATGACTTCAGTAGCAGTGATAATGTTCTCAACAATGATGAAGAAGAGGATTGGTGTCTTGGTCTTGGAGTGGCCATATAGGTCAAGAGTCATGGTCTTGGTATTCATCAATTTGAATCTATATAAGAAGAATTTGTGTTGGTTTTCCTCTGAAAGAGTGAGAGGTTTTGGCCTTGGCAAAAAACCAACATCTTGTGTTCTTGTCTCTTTTGTTTTGGTAACTATTTTATGAACTAAGAAGACACACTCTAATAATAACAAGTGAATATTTTGCTAATAATAAAAAGTTAAAAATACCTCACAAATAGTTATCATGGCGAGAAGAATCTTATTAACTTAACTTTCCCTAGGTCTTCAACAGTCAGGAACCTTAAAATAAGACATGCAAATTTTTAAGCCAATGAAATGCTAATAATTTATTTTTATTTTAAATTAAAATTAAAAAAATACTTTAATTATTTATAAAGTTAAATATTATAACTTTTTGTGGTGAATGCAAAACTAATAGTGGTCAATAGGCAAATTGATTGCTAGAGTCATTCTTGGGAAGGGACTAATAATGAATAAAAATGGGGATATTATATTTTCTAATTGTTTAATGTTGTGTATATCTTTGAGTGTTATGCATTCTGTGAGAAATATGCTTTCATGGTTATGTGTATGTGTGTGTGTTATTGCATGAGTGATTTTCTACTACATGCTTCTTGATTCATTTAGTTTGGTATTAGAATTTAAAAAAACAGTTCAAGAATTTTAGTTCTTGAAGTACCTTGCAATTTGGGTACATTATAGTTGGTTTAAGAGTAGAAAAATTGTAGTAACATGGCACAGGGTGGAGCTAGGTATCCTACATCCAAGGGATTTAGTGGCACTAAGGTAGAACAAATTTGGAGGATTTCAACTTACCCAATAATAATTGTCTAACATGACATTCATTGTTGTTATTTCATGCGGTTTTATGGGTGTTCCACCATTTTCCTGTGTCTTTCTTTGACTTCACATTTTTCTTCTTTGCATCCTACTTTGACTAGTCCTCTTGAGGTTGATTATCCTTGCTAAGTCTTTTGTGATCAGTGTTATGGTTTTCTTCATCCTTCTTTTATTGTAGCTAATTTCCAACCACAAACCCTTTCTTTACCATTATTCTGTGGTTTTCCCATTTTTGATGACATAATAAGAAGTGGTTCTTCTAAGAGATGTCTAAAATCCATATTTTTGATTAGATGTCTTTATGTAGGTTCCTATAGTAATTGAGAACCAAATAGCTCTCATAATTCTTGAAACTTGATTTTTCACATAGGGTATGAAAGGAATTAATGTACTCTAATACAATCTAGTCTTTACCTTATCTCAAAATTGTCCATTTTGTGTAATGTTCATCATAACTTTCAACAGGGCAATACTCCTACCTAGGGCATTAACAAAATCCAACCAAGTGGGTTTTGTCCCATAAATTTTTAAATTTTCTATGGTATGTTGTGCATAATAAGTATCCCATATGGAGAATTCATGAACAAAAATAAAAAGAATAACTCTAGATTATGTAACCATCTCTCCAAACATTTACATCTATCTTGCCTTCAAACCAAGAGATACTAAAATTAACTTGTACCTTCAAGGGTGTCATTCCTCTAAAATAACTACTTGTTAAAAGTGCCTCCATTATTTTTGAGTTGTAAAAGGATCTGAGTGAAACAATCCATCACCTCATTCTTTTGTTGCTTGAGGAATTCCTAGGGAATATATTGATGGGATCTCCTTCTTTCCATCCTCTATGTGAGGCCACTTGTCTAAGTGAGGAAAATATTCACTAGTCTCGATTAGCTCAATGTCCAACTTCTTGTACCCTTACCTTGTGGGGGACATGCATAAAAAAACCATATAGAGTAGATAAGATAACTTTGATACCATTGATTCAAATTGGATTGAAAATAAAATTAAAGAATACAAAACTATAGAAAATACAATGTGTTAAAACAACAAATACAATGAAAACCAAATTCCATTAAATGAATGTCGAAAAACATTGCGATATAGATAGTAATACACAATTATTAGAATGGTGGTAGCTTATTTCTAAAAAGAGATGTGATGTTTATTCTTATTCACTAAAAACCCATAAAAAATAGTTGAAACTACAATTTATTATAATACAAAAACCCCAAGATCCAAAAATCTAAACAATAATGTTGATGTAGTGAAAGGAAGGTGGTCCTCGAGGAGCTAAGCTACAATGTCAAATTTATGTACCCATAACTTTTTCGTACAAACTCCATATTGGGAAGAATTATTTGGATTCTTACAAATATTAATATTAACTCTATAATTTTAGTAGCCAAATCTCTTTCAAGGAAGATCCAATAGTGAAATTTCCAAAAACACATAGGAAGGGTTGAAAAATAAATTATAAGTTTAGAACTTGCAACATTGCTACAAAACTAGCAAGAATTAGGACCAATTATGAGATGGTGTCAAACTCAAATGACCACCCCAATTGTCTATGTGCATGCCATCCATTGTAGGATGTAAGGTCATCTTATAAAAAGAGAATCACTTACTACTTTCTTATTGTTGGTTTTCTTAGCAACCTTTAACAGTTTTAACTTACTTTGAACAAGTTATTGATGTTGCACAATTATTTATTGATTGTACTAGGTTTTTATTTTTTGAAAACTACTTTAAGACATTAGATTTGTCTTTACATTAGTTTCCATGAGGACTCTAATTTTAGTTCTTCGCATGGAACTTCTCTTAAACGTTTGATGCAAATGGGTATGCATCCATAAATAAGTTGATATTAAGGAAATTGAGCTTAGTTTATATGTACGAATACAAATTTCTTTGATACTTGAGGATTATATTTCACTTGAGCTCTTGAATGTTGATATGATCCATGAGGTCAGGGAACTCGATTATGTAGTCTTAAATAGATTGGTCATGGAAGTGAAGCTTAAGAAACAATATAATAGATTATATTTGCAAAAGCCTCAGAAGAAATAGAATAGAAAAGTGCAAAAGTGATATTGTCTATGTCATGAAAGGGGGATGTTATGTGGCTATAATATAAGTCATAAACCTTGTAGAATAGTGTAGGTATTAGATGCATGAAAATGGTTCATTATTAAGCGACACAATTGCATAGTTTATCGTAGACATATTTAATATACAACTAACAAAAAAGCGCATAAATAATAAAACTAAATTTGTATGTGTTCACACACACTTATACATATTTGTGTTAATATGAATAATAGACCATTAAAATATTTTAAGAGTTTCTCACTAAATGTTGAGAAAGTTCTTTAAATCAAATTGTACACTTTATTGTTGATAGAAAGAGCTACAAAATTTAGTGTTATGAATATAGATATGAACAATAACTCAATATGTTGTGTGAGCTAATCAATATTGAAAAAAGGTTATGTGAGCTAATGACATTGCTACATATATATTAACATGGGAAAATATTACATATATATTAACATGGGATAATCACTGCATCATTTTATGGGTTCTTAATGGTTGGCCTTCATGTTATAGACATTTTTGTGCCTTACAGCTCTAAGCATGAAATGTCCATAATCCAAGGGATCCAAAGTCCCTAAAAGTGTTGTTCCTGCCCGTAAAGGAACAAGGTCAACCAATGACAGCTTCTCCCAGAACTTCTCCACCAGAAACTGCTCAAAACTAGTCAAATCAGGATCAATTCAGAAGCTCCACTAGCTGCCTGCGTTGCAAAGCACCCAAATACACTGGCTAGGTGCGTTGCAACGCACTTTGATGCACTACCCAGGTGCGTTGAGCGGGAAATGACAAGTGGCAGAGTCATTCAACGAGGTGGAGAGACAATGGAAGCTTCCAGAATCTTCTCCAATGACACTTGCCTCACTGAATTCGACCAGTGATGAGTAAGAGGCTCTCAGCCTCCAAGTGGAAGCAAGAACTGACAGAGAGAAGCCACAAGTCAAATCATAAGCTGACTCATCCTCTCTGCTTACATCTATATATGGATCCCTCATCCCAGAGATCCAGGGGCTGGAATTTTGTACTTTGCAGAGAATTGTTGTTGGTTTGAGATTGAGATTAGTACATTGGGTGATTTATGCTTTGGTGGAGGAGAGGAAGGGATTCCTTTGCTGGGAGGTAGATGCTGGATCGGGACTCACTTGGTTGTATCTCCTCTTGGACTTTCTTATCATATCAATAAAATTATTTGAGTTTCTCCTACATGCTGTGTATCAATGATGTTTTGTTATATTTGCATGTTTAGCTTAATCTGATCCTAAGCTTTTTATGAATGTAAATCTATATCTTCGTATAGTTTCTCTCTTCTGTGATCTTGCAGGAATTCGGTGAAGCTGGGCCGGTAAAGGAGCAGGGAGCTGGGAGCTATTGAAGAGAGGAGCGATTGGATCAACAAACTAGCGAAAGACACAGGTTAGTTATATCCTTCCTCTTCATTTACATTTCATAAAGAAGAATACTCAAGTAGTTTTCCTTGTTTGTTGCTAAGGCACTATCACACCTTAGAGTGGGATAGGGGCGTTCTGAATAGATACTTTTCCCAACAAAAAATTGGCGACTCTGCTGGGGAGCGTATCTAGTTAGTTTATTTGTGTTTCTATTGTTGTTCTTCTCATAAACTTAGGAGTGGCGAATCGAACTGCATTTGCCATTTACAAATGCAAAGTAGAGATCTGCTACTCTAGTCCATTCACTGGGCCTGTTTATGATCTGAACAACTGATCCACAAATTCTCTAACTACCCTTTGTGATAGCTCTTAGTCCTCCTTTAAATCATCCTTCTAATCGTACCTTATTGATAACTTTTATCCGGCCAAAAACCATAGATTAAACTGCAAACCGTGACCCAGAACCCAGAGAAAATTCTCGTTTCTGCTTCAGCGCAGGCTCTGTGAAGAGGTTCTGCATTTCAACGCAGGTCCCGAGAGGGCTACCTGTGCTGCAATTCAGTTTCTCTGTGCAACAGGTGCGCTGATCAGCCTTTGCCCTGTGCAGCTGTGGTTCTTTGCTTCATTTTGTTCAATTTTATCTCTGATTTTTGCAGCCTGTTATTAGTGTGTGTACCTATCTGAAAACCCCTTTTCTTTGCCTTAATTTCGCCTCAGTTGTATAAAAGAAACTGTATTTGATTTTGTGTATTTGTTACATCATTTGCAGTTTCCCATTACAAAAGTAAACTAGTCATACTGTCGCCCTTAGATCTAGACCCGTCGTAAGTGTCGTTTTGATCTTAGGAGTAAATTTGTTTGCTGTTGACAGTTGATTGTGCTTTTACTTTTGTCTTTTGGTTTGAATTTGTGAATTTCTAGTGTCAAAACAAGTGTCGTAATCGTCTTTTTGATTTCAAAAAGAAGCTTGTTTGTGTTTTTCACTTGAAATCGAATTCAAATTTGTACAACAGCTTTCTTTTTAGGCATCAATATTAAGAAAGTGAAAACAAATACATGCACATGTGCATTTGCATATTGATAGTTTGTATGGTTTGATTTAGGAAAAGTGCATTTACAGTGTGCTCTATGCTCTTTGAGAAAAGATTGTGTCTTTCTTTTCCCCTTGTAGCTAGGATTTTCATTGTTGAAAAGAGATAAAAGCTTGTTTATCATCTTTAGACTGCATTTAGGAATTATATCTACATCTCGTGATGATCCAAAAAGGCAAACTTCTAAGAAATATCAACCTAAAATAAATTGAATGAACTTACCAACGCATTGGAACTTAACACACAACATAGATGTCTAGGCTAGAGACGTGTTCCGGCGTCGTAAAACCTGGTGACTGTCGGCCTCACTGGTGGTTGGGTGATTCCTCCTGAGAGACGATAAGTGCCAGTACGGATTGTGCTCCCACGTACCGCCGAGTATATATTGGGAGACCCCTATAGGCATAAAACCTTTATCCATAGGAAGCCGTGTCGGTCGCCCTACTGATCACAATGCACTGAACACAACATTCGGGAAGATTGACCGCCCATACCCTAAAAAGTATTATGCGGTTTTGCGATTGGTTTGGCACACCCTCTACCTAGAACTCCAGAGCAATCCCTTTCGTTCCTTTTTAGACTCCTTAATGGAAAAGGTCCATCTGATCACTTGTCACTTCAGGCTCATTAAAAATCGAAGGAGACTAGAGTCATCTTTTGCTTTTTCTCGACTCTTTAAAATTGAAAAAGCAAGTTGTGTCTAAAGCGTCTAAAATTCATTTAATTCGAAAACACATTTACCCTTTTGTATTTTAGTTGATCGAGTAATCCGCAATCGTGGAAGAAAGTCAATTGAAACCCCGTCGTTCGCGGAGGCTTACGAGTCAACCATCTTTGTCTCCGGAATCGAAACCAGTATGGACAAAGCGAACTCGTTTAACCGGTTCCAAATCTCCTATTAAAGTTATAACAAGTGTTCCAACAACATCCGAGATTCCGGTTACTCCAAACATTTCTGGAAACCCTGCCTCTACAGAAGAAGTTCAACAGCCACAGAGGGACAGTGATACTGATCCTAGTCTGAGAGTAAACACTTGTGTTACTGAACCAGTTCCATCTGCAACCGGTTCGGAGAGTCTTTCTCTTCAAACATCTGTCGCTGTCGATTCAACCCCTTCTTCGGCACCAGAAATATTTTACGGACTTGACGATCTTCCCCTTCCACCTGGTTTGATTGCGATAGGGGAAATTGTAGAAGATCCGCAAGCAAGTACTCCAACACACTTTGGAGTCGGGGTCACTCTATTTCCTCCTTCGTCAGAAGTTGGTCTACCACCAACGGAAGTTCCTGTGGAATCACTAGGCAATCTTTTGGATAGACTCCAAATGTCTGAACAACCGTCGACATCCAGGACTGTGTCGTCCGACACAGCAGTGGCACAGCCTCCTACTACTACTCCAACGATGTTCAATGGTATACCATCTGTCCCGGCAAGTTATCAACAACAAGCCGGAGTCCCATCAGGGACTGCTTCGACGACATGGTTAGTTCCTATTTCTTCATCCGGATTATCATCTGGTATTTCTTATGTTGAAACTCAACAAATTGATCCAATGTGTATTCAAAGGCCAATCTACCCTTTAAGTACTGGATTGCCACCATATGGAGGGCAGTATGCCTTTTCATTGTTCCCTCCTGGAGAACAACCATATGGGAGTTTACAACAAAGTTCAGGTCAAACTGGAATTACATCTAGCGGTTGGGTACCAATACTGCCTCAGCAACCAATGGTTGCATATTCAATGCAACCAGTCCACCCTGTGTCGAATATTCCCTCTATACCTGGTATGGTGATTGTGTCGCAAGTACAAGCGCTACCTGTTGTATGTCAACCCCAAGTTTCTCAGGTTGCAATACAACAAACTCTTGTCTCGACAACTCAATCACAACCTCAGGTTAGTGCCTCGTTATCTGGAGCGACTCAGGCTCAAACAAGTACTATGACTCCTCATCTTGGTCAATCATCCAGTATTGGACAACAGCAAATGGTCCAACAACCAGGGCTGGTTCAATCTCAACAACCGCAATTCCAGCAATCATATCAAGGACCTGAGCAACAAGTCTTTGTAAGTAATGGGCAACTTCATTTCCAAAGCGGTTATCAACAACCATACTATAATGGTTATGCCCATCAACCTTGTCAAAGTTGCCAGCATCAAATACATTATGCTGGTATGCAAAGACCCACTGCTCAGGAGATTCCATCTTATCCTGGGTATGCTTCGCCTAACCTGAATCAACAGTTGCCCTTTGTAGCAAATCTAGAATTACCAGATCTAAATCGGCTGATGAATGATCCAATTGCTTATGCCCCTTGGTGGCCAGCAATTCCGCATAAACTTCCGTCAGATATTCCTAAATTTAATGGAAATCCGAGTGAAGATCCGTCGAATCATGTGATGACATTTCATCTGTGGTGTTCATCAAACACCCTGAATGATGATTCGATAAGACTTCGCCTTTTTCAGAGGACGTTAACTGGTCCGGCGGCAAAATGGTACATAGAATTGCCTAGAGCTTCATTCGACAACTTCAGTACCTTAGCCACGACTTTCTTAACTCATTTTCAATCACCGATAAGGTATGAAACGGGAACGGAACTCCTAACCAACTTCAAACAGACAACGGCCACTCACATATCTGATCATATACATGAGTGGCGACGTCGTCGTAGGATGGTAAAAACGTACGTTCCCGATCAGCTATTAGCTAAATGGTTTATCAAATCCTTACTTCCTACAATCACGGAAGATGTGGCAAAGGGGGGAGTCGTAACGGAAGAGCAAGTCATCACTCGTGCGCAATATCTGGACTTGGTATATACTCAGTCTGGCACGCTCTACGACAAAATACCTGACGCCCCTAGACCAGAATTCTCAATTCCTCCTCCTCCTAAATCAAACAATGACTCTCACGCTGGCGATGGCGTGATTGGCACGACAAACGCGAAATCAGCAAAGGCTACGTCCAAGAAAGCCCGTAAGATTTCAGATCAAAATGCAAAAGACGAAATTCTTGCTTCGGAAGTAAATGTCGTATCAGCAGATAAGGGCAAACAACTGAAACAACCAGGGGGCAAGAAGAGAAAGAAAGGGAGAAAAAAGAAGCATGATAAAGCTTCTACAAACCCTTCTGGGAAAAGGAAACCCCCTGCGGGGTGTCATATATGCGATGAGGATTATCGGACGAGAGATTGTCCACATAACGCTGAAGTTAAGAAACTCTTTAAGAGTTCAAAAACCTCAGCAGTATTAACTGATCCGTTTCCAAACCCGGGAACCAAACTGGTTGCTAATCAAAATGCTTCTCGATCCCAAGTTCTTATGTTGTCTATCTCAGAGCAACAAAATGATGCTTTGATTTCGACAAGGAACAAAGATTACGGGAATCCGCAGCTGTCGAACGACAAGGATAAAGATCAACCAAGTAGTTCGACAACAACTTCGACAGAAGTTGTACCACCCATCATTCCTGAATTAACAATAAAACCGCCAAAGGGAGTAGTACACAAGTCGACGTTTAATCCCCGCGCTAGAGCGGCGCAACATTATAACATAGTGGAAGATTTGGCCCAATCGCCATCCACTATGTCGACACTTGAGGTACCGCAAAATTGCCCCTCCCAAAAGCAAGCTTTATTATCAGCAATAGGTGGGATTGGCCCAATGGATTCCAATCTTGTGGCGTTTGATCATAAAGGATATGACCCTCAATTACCAGCTCAACTAGCTTTCCTTATTCAAGTGAAAGCCCTCAACAAAACTGTTCATCGAACAATTATTGATGAGGGAGCATCCACATGTATTATGTCGATGAGTTGCTGGAAAAATTTAGGCTCACCACCCTTGTCGCGATCTTTAACAATGATAAAAGCATTTGATGGACGATCATACACTCCATACGGGATTTTAAGTAACTTGAAAGTTGAACTAGGGGGCAAAACAATAGAAGTTGATGTTGAAGTAATCGACGGAAACCTCGATTACAACATCCTACTAGGAAGGCCCTGGATATATGCCATGGCCGCAATTGTGTCGACCTACTTCAGGAAGATTGCTTTTCCCTTTCAAGGAAGAATTACAATAGTCGACCAACAAAAATTTCTCCCCAACAGTTCACAAGTTACGGGAAGCATTCCAATGATCCATGGAAGCGATCATTCGCTTCAAAATATTGGAGTAGGCCTCCTAAAAGACCCTGCTTTAATGGGTACTTTTGCCCTACCGCCTCCAAGTAATCTGGCGGAAGTGGCCACAGTGGAAACCTACAATATGAAATCTTCTATATCTAATGGATTCAGAAGATTCCTAAACATTTTGTCAGCATGGATCATCGCCCTAATAGAAATATTGTAGCAATCAATTTTCTTGGCCTGGGGGGCAAACCAAAATCAACACTCATCGAGTGTTTGGATAGATAGGTCTAAGGAATATGGCACCTCCTCAAATCCTTCGTCACTTGTACATTCTACAAACGAAGGAATCATTCAATCAATGGTAATTGACAGGGCGCCATGGAATGATTCCCACCATCGTTCCCTTCTCCTGGATTGTGGAGAAGATACTCAAGATGACCTTTATCATCCTTCAGTTTTCGATTTTCTATCAAATACTGTAAATACAGTGGGCTTCGAGGATGGTTCTTATCTCGTGTCAACCTCGTTAAAAAATGAAACAAGGAGTCTTGAGGATGGTTCTTTTACTGTCTCAACCTCATTAAAAAATGAAACAAATCCCCTTTCCAAATCTCAAAGGTAAACCTTCATTCCAACCACCGAGTTGAATGCAATGAAGCTTGGGGGGCATGCACCTCGATTTGCGTTATTATGCTGGGGGCATGCAAACTTATCATGAGCAGTGTTACCGCAGGGTTCAAGCTCGTTAAAAAGTAAACCCGCCTCGAGCAGTTTTAGCACATAGTTCATGCTCGTTAAAAAATAAACATAAGATCGAGCAAGTGTTTCAACCCGCATTTAAGCTCGTTAAAAAATGAACTATCCTCCGGTAAATAACCACCGTGAATATAACATTATCAGCCATTAAAGCCTTGGTCGTGTTTGCACCGTCACCTCCACTTTTTCATTTGGCCGATCATTCACCTCCATTTGATTGTTTACCCATTTTGAGGAACAGCTGCGAAGAGTGATTTCACTAGCCATCCTTGTGACACTGTCGTGCTTGGAAAATTCCAACCCTTACCTGGAATCAGCTGCTACCCATTTTATCACTCGTTCCTCAAAAGACGAGTCTTCTTTAAGCTCTTTTCATCTGACTCGTAAAATATGAAAAGATTGCCAAGTTTTGGCCTTCCAGCTCGTTAAAGCGACAGGAAGAGCTATCCCTCCTCTAGATTTTAATCTTTTTGGACCTGAGGGATTATTGCACAAAAAGATCGAGCGCTTGTTTTGTTCGGCTCGTTAAAACTATCGAAAATTCATCCCTTCTGTATTGTTTTATACTTTTTCGGACTTAAGGGATTAGATGACGAAAAAGGAATTCCGGAGTTAACTTTACGTACCTTTTCAGACTCTCTAAAAATGAAAAGGACCGAGTTATCTTTGTCGTTAGACTCGTTAAAAAGATTAATAGCGACAAACTTGTCTTTAGACGAGAACGAGTTTCACTATTTCTAGGCTCGTTAAAACATTGCGATGGGTTTGCCCGAAGGGCAAATTATAGAACAAGCATATGTTATCCTCCTCAAGCTTGACAAAAATAAAGAGGTACTGGTCAGCAATGACAGGGGAAAAATTGGGAAGAAACTCAAAGAACCTTTATTGGTAGCAAGTCGCTCTTGAACATGACACTTCCACTCCGTGCCTGAGTCGGGTTGGGTTGTTTCATTCACCGGTCACATCACCATGGTCTCGCCATACCATCTACCTTTGGGGTAAATGCTACCAATCCATCATATAAGTGTCGCCGATATGATCAAGAGAAGTCATCCAGAGAAGTCACCCGTGTCCCATCCACTGCCATACATTATACTTCATTCTTTCATGACCGCCACCCTGAACCATATATCATCAGATCATTTTCACCTCCATCAAAATCATTTGCTCCGTTCCGTGTCATTGATGTGGGATTCATTAAGGCCCTCCTTTGACGGATCGCTTCTTGTCGACATCAGCTCATTATCCAAGAAGTTGATCTAGGAACACCCCCTTCAGTACTTTGAAGCTTGCATGCCTCAATGGAAAGTTTCTCACTTCCGGCGACAGGTATACATCAATGACCTTCGACCGAAAGATTTTGCGTGGTGTTCAACGCCAAGTCCTTTATTCACACCACGTGAATTGTACTGCAGTACCTTGAGGGTCATTATCATTATCGGTGATTCCTCTCGCGCTTGTTAACAGTTTACATCATTGACTGGTAATCAAGCGATGTCTTTCCATGTTCGACTTCAAAACATTTCTCACATGGATCGACTTGTACTTAGAGTGAAGATCGGACGAGATTGAAGACCCCGGATCTAGTTTCATCCATCCGGGCTGCGATATATATTCAGGAAAAATAAATACATTGACATGTACAACATTGCAGAACAGATAATCATCCTACCAAAAGGATGATGATTTCATCAGAATCATCGATCTACCATCAGACGATTGTCTGTCCTATGTACATAAAAATGAATTTATAAAGCTGAGCATGGGAATGCCCGCCTCAGCTAGATCATGAAAACAGTATGAAAAATAATGTATTGTATTGTATCTTATTACAGGTCTCCTCCCAGCATTGAAAGAACTTCGGATCCTCCTAATAAAGCATTTCACCCGATAAACGGCCTCATACTTTAGGGGGGAACTATTATAGGCATTTTTGTGCCTTACAGCTCTAAGCATGAAATGTCCATAATCCAAGGGATCCAAAGTCCCTAAAAGTGTTGTTCCTGCCCCTAAAGGAACAAGGTCAACCAATGACAGCTTCTCCCAGAAGTTCTCCACCAGAAACTGCTCAAAACTAGTCAAATCAGGATCAATTCAGAAGCTCCACGAGCTGCTTGCGTTGCAAAGCACCCAAATACACTGGCTAGGTACGTTGCAATGCACTTGGATGCACTACCCAGGTGCGTTGAGCGGGAAATGACAAGTGGCAGAGTCATTCAACGAGGTGGAGAGACAATGGAAGCTTCCAGAATCTTCTCCAATGACACTTGCCTCACTGAATTCGACCAGTGATGAGTAAGAGGCTCTCAGCCTCCAAGTGGAAGCAAGAACTGAGAGAGAGAAGCCACAAGTAAATACATAAGCTGACTCATCCTCTCTGCTTACATCTATATATGGATCCCTCATCCCAGAGATCCAAGGGCTGGAATTTTGTACTTTGCAGAGAATTGCTGTTGGTTTGAGATTGAGATTAGTACATTGGGTGATTTATGCTTTGTTGGAGGAGAGGAAGGGATTCCTTTGCTAGGAGGTAGATGCTGGATCGGGACTCACTTGGTTGTATCTCCTCTTGGACTTTCTTATCATATCAATAAAATTATTTGAGTTTCTCCTACATGCTGTGTATCAATGATGTTTTGTTATATTTGCATGTTTAGCTTAATCTAATCCTAAGCTTTTTATGAATGTAAATATATATCTTCGTGTAGTTTCTCTCTTCTGTGATCTTGCAGGAATTCGGTGAAGCTGGGCCGGTAAGGGAGCAGGGAGCTGGGAGCTATTGAAGAGAGGAGCGATTGGATCAACAAACTAGCGAAAGATACAGGTTAGTTATATCCTTCCTCTTCATTTACATTTCATAAAGAAGAATACTCAAGTAGTTTTCCTTGTTTGTTGTTAAGGCACTATCACACCTTAGAGTGGGATAGGGGCGTTCTGAATAGATACTTTTCCCAACAACACTTCAACACAATGTACAAGGTTGATCTCTACCTTGCTTAGCATTTTCAAGTTGATTGGGGAATTAATTAATTAAATTAGATGAAATAATATATTTTAGAGTAGGTATTTTTGTTGTCAAATTCTCACTAAGTGAAGAAATTCCTAACCACAAATTGAGAGAGCCTAGAGACACTATTAGGCTAGTTATCCTTTTTCACCTCGGTGGCCTCGCCCCACACTTCAGAGTAAGGAAAATACCTTTTCCTAGTGTGGAATCATAAAGGTCAATCCAAGCCAAATAATTGTATAAAGGTGTGTGGTATTCCTAGCTTGGATCAACAATAATATTTAGGGGTATAACTCAAATCACTCTTAAGGCTTGTTAACAAATTAAAAGTGCAAGTTGTTTATTAAAATCACTTAGATTTAATAAAGCATTTAAATGTCATATAAATTGAAAATACTTGAATCATGCTTGGAAGAGACTTCAAATAAATGTGGAAAAAGACTGAATTCAATTTTGCTTACACTCAACCATCAATCATGAAGAACATTTACTCAACATAAAGGTAAGTGCTTTAGATTTGACCATGGTGAAATCAACTTATGAAATGCTTGACAAGTAGATCAACTATAATCAAAATTTTCCTTTGAATGATGCCATCCATGTGGTTCAATGAAAACCATTTAAAATTATATACTGGGATAGATGTAAAAGAAATATCATTGATTGCATTTTCATTTAGAAATTATTGTAGGAAGTAAAGGAAATCCAACAAATTTATACGTGTCTCAATAATCCAAACACCATGAAGTTGTAGTATTATGTTTAAATCTCAAGTTTTAAAGTGTATTTGTAAACTTCACCAATTAATGCTTAGCAATACCATAGAGCATGACACCAATCTTGAACACTTCAAGAGAGAACCATCAAACCAACATATGATATTTTCCCACAATGAACACGTACATCAAAAGAAAAATATTCTAGTTATAGCACTTAGATTTCATATTTAGGGAATGTGGGTGAAATCATTTAACGGTGTCAACCAATCTTATCATAAAATTCCTAGAAACGCTCTCAATTTTTATCAAGCAATAAACATCATCAACTAAATAGATTCAAAATATGTTCACTAATGAGCCTGGATGGATGTAGCCTTCAACTTGTTACCATTTTTTTATGTCAAGTTTAAGACAAAAAAAATTATACCAACAAGTTTAATGAAAGAGAGATCAATTTAAAGGTCATCAAATGTGTCACATCTCCATTGAACCATCAAAATTTGAAAACAATATTGTATAACATTAAACAAGCGAGGAACCAATTGAATTAGAGAGACACCCAAGCATCCATTTTATGATATATGTGGAAACAAATCCCATAATTTGAATTAAAGTTAAGTGTTGTATACCACTAATAAATGAATAAGATTTCAAGTGTAATTTCTTCTTTCGTATTGTGTGAATGGTGTGTATCAAAGGGAAAACTTATGAGATGCAAATTCCCTAGGAAAATGAAAGATCAACAATCTAATACACTCGATACTTGCATTTAAAAATATTCAATCATTCAATAAACCCTTATAATAGTAACATTCCATAAAATTTTGGTCCAATTCACATGAGATGTTAGGTTTATTGAGCAAGTCATTTTGCTAGAAGTGCCATTGACTCAATAGATTAATAGGTTATGATCCCTAGAAACACAAAATGTTACTTAGATTTCAAGTTTCAAAGCAAATTGTTGGGTCCCTTTATCAATTGTGAGTATAAGCAAGTTACTTTAAAGCCCTTGTGACACAAATTACAACATCAATTTTGACAATGTAAACTCAAGAAAATTGCAATTTGGCATACATCAACTTCACTAAGCTAGAGTTAGGCTTAAAACACACACACTCAATCCAAAATAATTTTCCTTCAAATTTTTATCTAGAAACAAAAATATGGAAAGAAAAATGCAAGTTAAACCTTGAAAAAAAGATAATTGAATAATAACTTGCATAAATAAACCCTAAGTTAATTACTAGATTTGAAAAATGTTAGCTTAATTAACTCATGAAATATGCAACCTAGATCTAAAAATTAAAAGATATAAACTTGTTGACGGTGCTAGAAATATGGTCTTCCCGGTATGAAGTCCCAACTAGACCTCACACCATTTGGGATAGGAGTCCCATCCGGATAATAGGCCTAACCACCATTATTATTAAAAAAATTCCTTGGCTACAATTATCAACATAAGACAGTATGCACACATTGTTTGAAAAAACAAGTAAGTTGACATTGTGAGGAATACAATTGTAATGTATATAAGGTACTTTCACGGAAGGGGAAGAAAGAGTGAGCCTCTAGAAGAAAATTTGAAATAGTACTATCCTAAAAGAGACACACAAGATCATTGAAATAATTGTTGATTTACCTGCAAAGTGGTTCACAAGATAACAATGATCATAAAAGCAAGTAACAATGCACATTCAACAAGATGCATACCAAATCCAACGAAATATTTCATTTTCATTAGTATGTGTAAACATAAACATACATTACAAACAATGAAATAATAGTCTTACAATCATTCATGACATGTGCATGAAGTGTGTCAGCTCTAATAGCTTCATATATTAAGTGAAAGTCCAAAAATACATGATTACAAAGATGCGACACTAGCCCCAATAGTAGAACATTAAGTCACCACTTGCTCCTCCAAATAATGATATTCTCTCTCCTATACTAAACTAGAGAAGCCAAGGTGAAAAGTTCATTTGCTTGAGCTATGAGGGTGTATATATAACAAATAAGGTGACTCTCCACCTCCCTTGTGAGATTTGACCTTCCCTCATGACTCTTGAACTCCCATGTGACTTTACGAATTCCTATGCAACCTTTGAGCTTCTACATGACTTTAGAAAGTTCTAGTGACTTTTCGCATTCCATGTGAGACCCTTGGGCTTCCACACATTTTACATTTTCTTATTTTTGAAAACACAATATTATATCCCACTAATAATGTGGCAAAATACATGGGGCTAAACAAAACTCATGTGTTGACACTTTGAATGACCATAGTTTGGTGACTATGATATGAGACTTGATGGCAATGTATTGATGTGAGGTTCCTTTCTTCGTTGTTATGTCTTAGACTCTTAATGATTGATTTAGGATGTGCTCCATCTTCTCCCTCCAAAGGATTTAGATGAGTGTTGGAACTCTCTGAGTCAACATGAGTTTCCATTTCTCCATCATGGCCCAGAACCTTTATTATCGCATGATAGCATCTTTGTGTCTTATCTCCATGAGTGTCCTTGTAACTGCTTCTCACTAACCTTCTTGAGCATCATCTTGCCATTATAGGGTGATATCACTTGCAAATAAATTTCACTCATGAGAAGACAACATCAGTCCCATAATCACCTATTCTATATGTGTTTTCTCATGTAACATACTGACTGTGATGGGACATTGCGGAAGGACTTGAGGGAAATAGTCTAGAAATTATGTAGTTGAGCATTGCAAGGACTGAGGGATGACCACACTATCCTCTGGAACTGCACAATGTGCAATTGAGGAAGTATTATCAAGGTCCTACACAGTGGGAAATTCCAAGAGACAAGGGTAATGAGCTTTCTCACTGAGGATGTGCAATGCAAAGTATTCAAGGCAAAGGAAGCAGGGATTGCGAAGTTTATCTCAATAGGGGAAGACCCCATTGTCCACTAGAACTACAAAATTCATAGTAGGATTCAAGGAAAGACAATGTACTACGTAATAGGAAGATTTAGTCAGCAAGATGGAAAATATTAGGCACTGTGACTATGCAATATGTAGTGATTGAGGAGAAGACTTCGGGGATTGCACAGTTGATCTCACTAGTGACCTAGAGATGAACCTACTATCCAATGGAAATGTGAAATGCACAATAGCATGCACACTTGGTGAAAGGATTGTGTAGAGGACTTGGGTAAGTAGTATAAGGTTAGGTCAATGTGCAGTGGGGATGCCTAGTTCATAATGAAGGGAAGGGAGCCTTTGTATTGCGCAGTTTGCCACTACAAGGAGATAAAGAAGTCCTCACTATTAACTAGAAGTTCTCAATGTGAAATATAGGGCATGACTGATCCTCAATGTTAATTAGAAGTGCCCAATGTGAAATATAGGGCAGGACTAATCAAGGCTTAGTGCAGTGAGGCAGTACAAACATCAAGGGTGCAGTGACTATGCTCTGAAGGTGTTCAATGCGCAATAAATGGGAGTTGTCCCTAAAATAGGTTTAGTGCACAAGTGTAGGAGGTGAATTTTTCGTCAATGAGGCTTCTGAATGGGTAATTCCCATCACTTAGTGGAGGGTTAGTGATTTTATAGCTTCAGCCTAATGGGAGGACCATGAAAAGCTCCAAAATGGTTAAGTGTGGGATCAATGGAACAAGAGAGAGAAAGATATCCAAACAAGTCCCAAACAGAGATGACGCACATGTTTATAATCAAATACAAGGTTAAAAAATATATAGTAGCCAACACCGACATGTATACCTTGAAATGATAGCAAAGTGATACTTGTTTCTAAGTGCAACAGTTGACATGTAAGACTGCGACACTCGAAATACAAGTGACGACACAAGTGTCGAACGCAACCAAAAGGTATGTTATGAAATAGGAAAGTATCCAACACATATTTTAATGATGAATACCATCATCTAGTGCAAAAGAATGTGTTGGAGCTGCCTCTAGAAGGTACCTCATAGTGTTGTTAAGATACATGAAAACAAGTGAAAGCAACACATGCAAGAGTGAAAACGATGCTTTCCAACGTAAATAAAACACAAGAGACACATGAAAGGAACAAAAGCAAGCAAAATTGACACTTCTAAAAGATAGAGCAAGCAAAAATTATGCATGTAAGAGAAAAATAAAGCAAAAACGACACTTTTGAAAGCAAAAGCAACAGTTGAGAAACTCGCCTCGTAGATATAACATTTACAACCATGAGTGAGAGAGTGCTCCTTATACCCCAACAATGTATAGAGCTTGAAATGGAAAGATAAATATTAGCTATGTGTTAGTCTCTTTATACAGGGGGAGAAAATATGCCATGAGGTTTATAATTGATGAGGGTGCTAAGTGCATGTCTGTAAACTAGGAGCCAAGATCAGAGTGATTGAATTGAGAAACACTCTTACTGTCAATAAAAGATGCATAGTCACTTTTTGCAGAATATTCCCTGACACTATCATTGTCCATTAGGATTGCACAGTCTTAGCCTTTAAGAACTACACAATCACTATCACCAGATACTGCACAAGCAATGTCTTCAAGGAATGCATAGTCATCATCCTCAAGGAACTATGAAATCACTATCATTAAGTATTATGCAGTCACTGCCATCACGAACTACTCAATTATTGTCATCAAGGATTGCATAATGCTTGTGTCCCAAAGATACACACTGTCTTCTAGGCTTGTTAAGAAGAGGTTTGCTATGCATGCATCGGAAGATCAACATGTAAGAGAAGGTCGCTTCAACACTTGGAATTATTGAAGGAAGAATTGAACGCTTAAGAAATATGACTAAGCATTACACTTATGGCTTGAGATGAAGGATGGCATGATCATAAGGACACTCAAAAATTTGGATGTGGGCAAAATTTTGGAGGGTGCTTGTCACAGTGACAACACTTGGCGACACATTGGAATAACTCCATCTTGTCTGTTAGGTATTACATTAAGTACGAGGTTTAGCCTTCTGGAAGTATTGTCTCATCTTATTGATCACTCTAGCTTATTTACTTAGGCCAGTTATAGATGTAGTCTCTTCTATTCCTCTTGTCAACATAACACATTTCACAAGACTAATCAAACTTCATTTGTTTTGCTTAGGGAGTAGGAGTATGTAGATTTTGTGATTTTAATATGCTCAGAGTTATATTATCATCTCTGATGTTGCTTCGTTTCCAATAAACATATTCAGTACCCTAGTGGAGTCACTTCAAGGAATCACAATAATTGCTTCGCTGTCAGTGAGCTTGTCTAGTACCCTGACGAAGTTGCTTGCTTCACCTCTTTGTGCAGGAAGCCTTTCTCTTCTTTCAACCTTTGTTTATTTTATTACTTTATGCACATTGGCATTTTATAGGAATTTATTTTGCCAAGGGCAGAAGAGGGATCCCAACTTATTTTACGAGCAAGAGAGGTTTTTCCTTGTTTTACAAAGACTCTTATGCATATACACCTCTGAAATTAGTGTGCTCGCTTAAGTTTTTCTTCCTTTCCCTTCTCTACTCTACTGAGTTGACATGTCAAAACCAATCAATATAAAGGGCCGATTCAAGGAGTGAAGATCCTATAATAGATATGAGAATCATAGATCTACTAAAGTTTTTGCTTATGATGAAATATATTTTCTGTACATGCATCATTGACCTTAAAAGATATTTAGGCCCAAACAAAGAAGTAGACCAAAGATAAGTCAATCATTTCTAGTTGTCACAATTACCCTTTCAACTTTTTCCACATTACCATAGAGCCAAACAGGACGAGTTTTATACATGGTCTTATTAAAAACAAACACAAACAAAGACATGGAATAAAACATGACAAGAGATAAAATACGAAACATATGAAAGAAAAGTAAATAGTAGAAAAGAGGATATGGAAAATAGGACCGAAATGAGAAAGAGAATGCAAGAAAAGTGTTATAATGCAATGCAAAGGTAACTAGAATGCAACTAAGTAGAAGAACGGAACTAATCCTAAATTCTAATATATCTAAACTAAATGGTTAGTATCATGTGAAATCAAATTTCCATTGTAACTATTCAAGTTGTTCCTGACCTGCAAGCAGAAAGATATAAATGATTAGTAAAAATATAAAATAATGTGCAGAAATAAATATGTCAACCTGAATACCTTGCACAAGAAATTGAAGGTCTTGCCTAGTGGGAGAATGGTGTTTCATAACAACTACCTTTAACCAATCTGAAACTTTGCCTTATTAATTAAAACAATAATCATACAAACCCTGAAATTTGCTCATGAATGTATAACATTCATCCATGTTTTCAAACACCAAGAAAAATTGAAACTTATTATTAGAAACAGAGCTTTCCAAATAAGATTCCTCTAGCCACTCATAAATTGGATCATGATATTCATAACAACCCATTTGAAAACCATGAAAATATTGAGAAGATGTAACACCCTCCTCCCACATCTACCCAAGTAACTGGAAAATCGGGGTAAACATGTGATGAAGAGTTACTATGATATGATTCAACTCCCTATGTATCAATTAAAGAATTGGAATCAACGGAACATAGACAACCTGACCTTTTACACCTGCAACAGAACCCCCATGAGTCATCCCTCCCATCTAGGTGACTAACCCTTGAGACAAACTGAAATTTTGTTGAATTAAAGCCTCAATCACTCCCTTGACATGGGCATCGTGCGACTGGGAGCCTCCATCCACTCCCGTAGCAAGGCATGCCCATGATTAGGGACTTTTCCAGGTAGTTCTATGCCAGTGACTCCAGATTTTGTGCCACTTTTTCAAGTCCAAGACTCAGGCCACTGCCCAGAACTCATGAAACTTCCAGAAATGAAAAGTAACATCAAAACAATGATACAAATGAAAATACTTGAACAAGGACTTGACTGGACCACTACTAGCCATGACAAGCATTTTGTCAAACATGTCACGAATATGCATTCTACAGGTTTAAATAACATAACTAAGGATAGGGGTCTCACACTTATTTGAGGATAACTAAGAAGCATTTTTGCCTCACCACAATAACTACATTACCATCTATTAAGCCATATATTCATTGTATATTCAGTGATTAACCAAAACATGATAAGAGCCATACATTTTAACTGATAAAACCCACTCATAACTGGAATATAACCAACAAAAATTTCAAGGATATAACAACCATATAAGCCACATATAAACAATTATATTTACCTATAAAATACCAAGGAGAAAGAGAGATATTATTGATGATTTCATAAGTCGACCAATTATGGGACTTCCATGAACCACCCGACCATAGACTAGGCTGAATCAAATCTTTCTTTCAGCCTGTCACCCCCGTGCCATATTCCAAGCATGAATGTGGGATCTCATATGAAAAATCAATCAAAACCATCCAAGGCTTCCAGAGGCCAAACCACCTCGACCCTCAACTAGTGATTCCATCTCATGGTCAGACATTACTAACCATTGCCAAATTGGTCTCTACCCAAGCTGTCTAGCACTCTAGAGTGTTTTTTCCAACCAGGGCTTCCAGGACTAGTAACTCAATCCACAACTGCCACTGGGCTTCTAAAGTGTTTGTCCAACTGGGGATTCCAAGACTAGTAAATAAACCCACCAAGGGCTTCCAAAGCGTTTTTCCAACCAAGGCTTCCAAGACTAATAACTCAACCCAAGCTGTTACAAGACTTCTAGAGCATTTTTCCAACCAAGACTTCCAGGAAATAATAACTCAACCCACAACTAAAGGCACAAGAAAACCAACCAGAAAACAAAAGTAAAACCCATAACATCATGGCTATCCAGGAAATGGAAAGGCTAGGCAAAACCACTATCAATCTAGGCAATCCTCCATGCCAATGACATATCATAACCAAATAACCACATGTATATGCCATGCATGCCAAAACTAGCAAGGAAATCATACATGCAACTTGGTACCTGGAAGAAAAATATGTTGTATTTGTTGATCCCGTTGTCCTCTTGCACTTTCCTTCTTTTCCTTTTCCTTCTTGCTCCAAATCCCAAGTATGCCACACTCCTCCAAGAGTGCTCCAAGAAAACTCTAAGTGTCCAAGAGTATGAGAGAGAGAGAGAGAAAAATGAGAGCTCCAAAACTAAACTAATTAAAAGCCATGAATTGATCCTCAAAAGCATTGTTATTAATGAGGCCTCTATTTTCTTCAATTTTCCATTATTTTCCTTCATTTTCCTCCTCACATGCAACCTGTGACCTTTCACCTTCCTTCTCCTAATTTCCATTACTTTCATAAATAAATGCCAAGAAATGTCATTTTGTCTTTCCAAAGCCTTAGCCATTTCCTTTTTCAATTTCCATAGCCATTAATTAATCACAAGTGATCCTCATCAATATTTTTATGCCCAACATTTAATTTGGAATACGTGTCCCATGACCAAGTTCTTATTTTAACTTTATATTTTTTACATGGATTTTTGACCAGGGTTGTTACAAAACCCTCCCCCTTACGGGAACATCGTCCTCAATTTTCAATGACACCTAAAACCAATAAGACTGATGAAAGAAAAACATACTACCCATGGAGCTTTATAACTTAGCTCGTTGCAGTATTTACAATGATCAACCTGCTGAGAAGCAAACCAACATGGAAACAAAACAACATGACAACCATAATGGCATGAGACTCATACCACTTATTGGAGATTTATAACACAACCCATGCCGGTATTTACATCCATATACATATGTACATATACCAGAACATCATACCAAACATATACCAAATACATATATCAAGGACATTTGATCAACCAATGAATAGAGGAGGATACATAGCTTGCATCTAATCTGTCATCTCCCATGTAGCGTCACCAGGCCCAAAGTTCTTCCACTGCACTTTAACTTGCTCGATTACTCGGTTCCAGAGCATGAGCATCTTTCTCTGCAAAATGCATTGAGGTTCTGGCTAGAATTTTCCTTCTGGATCCACCTATAATATATACCAATCAAATATACGATCAACATCTTTAACATATTTCTTAAGCAATGACACATGGAAAACATCATGTACTTTCACTGTCAGAGGTGGTGCAAGTCAATAGGCTACTGGTCCAATCCTTTCAAGGATTCTGAAAGGTCCACAAAATTGAGGTGCCAACTTGGCACATGATCCAATCCTCAAGGATATCTTCTTGGGCTTGATGCACAAGTACACCTATTTCCCAACCTGAAACTCCTTAAACAACTTCGTATGATCTTCATAAATATTCTATCTATCTTATGTTTCCTTTAGATTCTTCTTCATTACCCACATTTCTTGTTCGGTTTCTGCCAACATGTCTGGTCCAATCAACACCCTGTTCACTGGATCACTCCAACAGATGGGATTATTACAACTTTTCCCATAAAATGCCTCAAATGGACTCATCCTCAAATATTACTAATACCCATTGTTGTAAGAAAACTCAACCGGTGGAAGGTACTCTTCCCACTTTCGATGTTGATGCATCACATACATCCTCAACATATCCTCCAATATCATGTTGACCCTCTCTGCCTGTCCATTTGTATGTAGATGATAAGTTGTGTTGAAGGCCAACTTTGTACCCAAACCTATAAATAACTCTTTCCATAACCTAGAAGTGAACTTGGCATCCCTGTATGATGTGATCTTCTTTGGTACACCATGCAACCACACTATATCCCTGATGAATATTTGTACTACATCATTAGTTGAATAAGTAGACTTCACTGGAAGCAAGTGTGCTACCTTAGTCAACTTATCCACAAAAACCATGATAGAATCATGTTGTCTAACTGTCCTCGGTAAACCTGTAATGAAGTCCATGGAAATGACCTCCCATTTCCACTCTGGAATCATAATAGGCTAAAGTAATCCACTTATATGCTTACACTCTAATTTTACCTGTTGACAATCAAAGCATCTAGCCCCAAACTCTACCGCCTCTTTCTTCATGTTCGACCAGTAGTAGAACTTATTCATTGCTATCACTGTCTTCTAATATCCCGGGTGACCTGAATATGGTTTCGCATGAGCCTCTCTCAAGATAAGCTTCTTGAGCTCGTTGTCATCTGGCACATATATCCTATCCCTAAATCTAACCAAGCCATCTGCTGTGAGACAATAGTCCTCATGCTGTGCACCTATACCTACACCTGTACCTATACTCGTACCTATGCATGTACCTATACTTTGTTGTAACATGTGCTTGAGCTCCATGTACCTGTTATCCTACTGACCTTCTTGTAAGATCCAAGTCTGTAAATCTGTCCCATAAGAACTCATAGTTGTTATGCGGTTCACCTGTATCTGATTTTTAAGAGCATCTGCAACCCTGTTCTCTTTACCTTTAATGTACTTGATCTCAAAGTCGAACTCACTAATTGTGGACAACCATCTAGCTTGCCTGGAGTTCAAATTTGGTTGGCCAATATATATACCTCAATCCACTATGATCTCTCATCAGTACAAATCTCCTGCCAAGAAGATAGTGTCTCCACATCTTCAATGCATCGATGATCGCTGCCAACTCAAGATCATGTGTCGGATAATTATGGTCATACTCATTCAGTTTCCATTATTCATATCATACTACCTATCCTTCCTGCATAATAACTCCACCAAGTCCTCTCTTGCAAGCATATGTGCATATCACAAACTCTTTGTATGGGTCTGCAATCTTTAGCACTGGAACATTTGTCAACAATTGTTTCAACTACTCAAAACTTGTTGCACATTCTTCTATCCATTCAAACTTCTTACCTTTTTGTTGCAATGACGTGATAGGATATGCAATGCTAGAGAAGTTCCCGATAAACCTCTGGTGGTAACTTGCTAACCCCATAAATGATCTTACCTCATCCACATTCCTAGGTGCTACCCATTCCATGATGGCCCTTATCTTATATGGGTCTATTGTTATGCCTTCCTTGGAAACAACATGCCCCAAGTAATGTACCTCTGTATGAAAGAAACTGCATTTTCTAAGCTTAACATACAATTGATGCTCTCTTAGAAATATCAACACTACTGCTAAATGTTTGACATGTTCTTCCTCATTTTTAGAAAATATCAATATGTCATCAATGAACACAATAACGAACTTGTCCAGATAAGGATGCAACACACTATTCATCAAGCACATAAAGGTAGTTTGAGAATTATTCAAACCAAATGGAACTACAACAAACTCATAATGTTCATACCTGGTCCAGAAAGTTGTCTTGTGAATGCCATATTCTTTAATGTGTACTTGATGATATCCTGATCTCAGATCAATCTTCGAGAACACGGTTTCTCCCTTCAAATGATCTAATAAATAATTAATCCTTAGCAACGGATACCTTTTCTTAATGGTCATCTTATTCAGCTGCTTGTAATCAATGCACAACCTGAGAGTACCATCCTTCTTCTTCAAAAATAATATCAATGCACCCCATGGTGATACACTTGGCCTAATGTATCCTTTATCAAGAATTTCCTTCAAATTCAACATCACATCTAACAACTCTGGAGTGCTCATCCTGTATGGTTCTTTTGATGTTGGTGCTACCCCCGGTACCAACACAATAGAAAAATTCACTTCCTTGGGAGGCAGAAACTCTGAAATCTCTGCTGGAAACACATCTTGAAACTGATGTAGAACTAGGTACCTACTGAAAACATTTGCATCTCAACTTCCTTATCTTTTTCACTAGAAATATGTATCGCAAATAACACACACACTTTCCTGTGACTACTCTTCGCTTGCATAGTTGTAACCATTCTAACTGATGTTTCCTTCTTCTTCCCTACAAGGCTCTCTATTCTCCATTGTCATCCAAGACCTCAATAGCTTTGTCATAGCAGTCCACCTTGGTCCTATGGAGATACAACAGGTCCATACCCAAAATCATGCTGTACGAAACCAATGGTAATACATTGCTAATGTAGACATACCATTCAACTCAAAAGCACAAGATCTTACCCAATGCTGAACTCACTTCTTGGTACCTGTAGCCAAATGTACTAACCAATATTTTGCATACACTTCTTTATTTAAACCACACTTATCCACCAGGTCAGGATTGACATAACTATAATTAGATCCAGGGTCAATCAAAATAGAAACAACTTAATCGTAAATCTTACCATCCATCTCGATAATAGACACCTGGTGATCTGCCAACCTGTTATCCAACGTTGCATAGATCTGAGGAACACTCTATCCAACATCCCCCGCTGTTTGTGCTTCCTGAGCATTGTAGATCTGTGGTCTACGACCTTGATGTTGTAGACAATCTCTCATGTGATGATCTTTTCCACAAGTCCAACATTGTATAGGCTTCCAACCTACATCCTTAATTTTCTCCTCAAACTAAAATCCTTGCCCTTAGTCAGATGCATTGAACTCCTTGTGTGGTGTTGCATTCTCTTTGTTACATGCATCCTGAGGGCTTGCTTGCTTCTTATCCCATTTCCCTTTATTCCTTGCATTACCTTTCTAGTCCATTTTAGTTTGATATCTATGCTTTGATTGCTCATAACAATGCTTTAGCTTCCGGATGGCCTCCTCCAAAGATCTAGGCTCGTCAAACTCAATCATGTCTTTCAATGCTATCGAAAACCCACTGATGAATCTCCAAATCTTTGTCTTCTCCTCCTTGAGGTAAGGCACATATCTCAATAACTCCAATAATCTACTAGTGTACTTCTCATCGGTCATGGAGCCCATATTTAGCTCATAAAATTATTTTTCTTTGTCATCATAGTATCTCTTTGATAGATACTTCTTCCTAAATAGTCTCTCAATTTCACTCCAAGTCAACTCCTCCTCATAAATATCTCTGACGTTATTTACAACTTCCCACTAGATATCTACTTTACCTTTAAGGATGAATGTAGTTATTATGGCCTTCATGTTCTCTGAGTAATTGTGCATTCTGAATAACTTACTCATTCCAAGCAACCATGCTTCTGCATCATGTGTTTTCTTCATTTCCCCGTCAAATGTAGGTGGCTTTTCTTTCTTGAACTCATCTAGAAAATATCCCCTATCACTCCTCCTGTAATGATGATAAAAATGATGGCCATGATACCTGTCACAACCAGAACTAGAATAGTACCCGTGTCCATCACCCCTCCTGTTTGGAGTATCCAAGAACCTGCCATCCCTGATCATGACATATATATCTGACCTGTAGCCACTAGGAGACCTACTTCCATATGCCACATTAGTTTTGTCCTCCTATCCATGGCTGATGTAAAGTGGTCCCTGTCTCTACAATTCTGACAAGCACTGAAGGATTACTGCATTAACCTCTGCTTGTTTCTCCGATGCTTGCATGATTCTGACATTATCTATGTTACAACTTATTATCTCTGCCTTCAAACTTCTCAATGTGTCTGCTAAGTTGGAATAATTTCCAACACCACGCTACTCATCTGATCCATAGGGAGATTCTAGGGAACTGTAGTCTACCATCTTGTTAGTCATCTTTGTTGTTACTCTTCCTGCAAGGTATATCATGTCATCTAAACCAAAATATAAAAGAACCAACGTACCTCAGTGTAGTTCAGGGATGGATTTCTCGTTTACAAGACCAACCATATTAGCGCAAGATATATATATAAACATAATCATATCAACATTTATTCATCATTTCAATGATTATCTAGTCATCAATGCATGACCATACCAACCACATGGTATGACCTCATGTATGAAAACTACAACCACATCAATGTATGCATAATGATATATAAGCACTGACATGCATAACCAATGCATAACCGACATACACTCATGATGACCACATACAACAACAACACCATCAACTTCCACATGGTGACATCACTGCAACCATGACCAACACCATGCATATGCAACAAGAACATAGACCACAAGCATACGGAACACATATATGCAACTGACATGAATGCATGACCAATACACCACCCATCCAGTCCAAGGGGTGAACCATGTTCTAATACCACTCTATAACACCCTCCTCCCACATCTACCCAAGTAACCATCCAACCGAGGTAAAAATGTGACGAAGAGTTACTATGATATAATTTAACTCCCTATGTATCAATTAAGGAAGTGGAACTGACAGAACACAGACAACCTAACCTTCTACACCTGCAACATAACCCCCGGGAGCCATCCATCCCATCCAGGTGACTAGCCCTTGATACAAACTGACATTTTGTTGCAATAAAGCCTCAGTCGTTATGTTGGAATGGGCATGCATGCAACTGGGAACCTCCATTCGCTCCCACAGCAAGGCATGCCTGCAACTAGGGACTTTTCCAGGTAGTTCTATGCCAGCGACTCCAGATTTTGTGCCACTTTTTCAGGACCAGGACTCAGTCTATTGCCCAGAACTCCATGAAACTTCCAGAAATGAAAAGTAACGTCAAAACAATGATACAAATGCAAATACATGAACAAGGACTTGACTGAAGCCCTGCTAGCCATGACAGGCATTTTGTCAAACATGTCACAAATATGCATTCTACAGGTTTAAACAACATATATAAGCATAGGGGTCTCACACTCATCTAAGGATCACTAAGAAGCATTGTTATCTCATCAAAATAACTGCATTACCATCTATTAAGCCATACATACATTGTACATTCAGTGATTAACCAAAACATGATGAGAGCCATATATTTTCAATGTGATAAAACTCACTCATAACCATCATATAACCAACAAAAATATCAAGGATATAATAGCCATATAAGCCACATATAAAAAAGTATATTTACCCATAAAATACCAAGGAGAAAGAGAGAGATCTTATTGATGATTACATAATATGACCTGGTATGGGACTTCCACGAACCACCCAACCATAGACTAGGCTAAACCAAATCTTTCTTTTAGCCAGTCGCCCCCATGCCATATTCCAAGCATGAATGTGGGATCTCGTAAGACAAATCAATCAAAACCATCGAGGGCTTCCAGAGGCCAAACCACCTCAACCCTCAACTAGTGATTCCACCTCACAGTCAGGCATCACTAACCATCACCAGATTGGTCTCTACCCAAGTTGTCCATGGCTCTAGAGCGTTTGTTCCAACCAGGGCTTCTAGGACTAGTAACTCAACCCACAATTATTTCCAGACTTCCAGAGAGTTTTTCCAACTAGGGCTTCCAGGACTAGTAACTCAACCAACCAAGGGATTCTAGAGAGTTTTTCCAACCAAGGCTTCCAAGACTAATAACTCAACCCAAGTTGTTATAGGGCCTCCAGAGCGTTTTTCCAACTAGGGCTTCGAGGAACTAATAACTCAACCCATAGCCAAAGGCACAAGCCAACCAAGCAAAAAACTAAATTATAACCCACAACACCATGGATATCCAGGCAATGGCAAGGCCAGGCAAAACCATTGTCAATCCAAGAAATCCTCCATGACAATGACATATCATAACCAAATAGCCACATACATATGTCATGCATGAAAAAACTAGCAAGGAAATCATACATGCAACTCGGTACCTACAAGAAAAAATTGTTGTAGTTGTTGATCCTGTTAGCGCTTGAAATTTCACCTCAGGCTGAGAAAGGTAAACCTCAAGGCAACATCAAACCATTTAGCCTCGTAGCTAGCCCTACGGGGCAGGAGAAGGCTCTCTCCGGTCTATCTCGTAAAATATTCAATAGATGAGATGACCAATAAGGTAACACTGATATTAGGCTAGTAAACTGATCAAAGAGTTTGATTTGGGGTTTTTTGGGTTTTTGGTGGCAAATTGAGGAGAGGGCAATTTTGGGTGCGGGGATTGGACACAGTTTCTGCAGGGGGTTCCTTGGGGCGAGGTAGGAGACAGTGTTGATGCCTTTGATTGAGGTGAATGGTCAAGAATGAGAGGTGAAGAGCTAAAGAGAGCAAACAATAACTTTGAATTCTCTTTAGACAGTAGAAAACATTGAAATTAAACAAACTTAAAAGCAGAGCATGGCAAGCATGAATTCTTACTTTAACACTTCATTTGTTTAATGTGCAGAAATAAAAGAAAGGAAATGAGTCACATAAAAAGCTTACAAGTACATTGAGAAACACACCATCAACACATGAGTCCACAAGAATCCCAAAGAGGACTGCAAAACCCTGGTCTTCCTTAGCCAAAAATTGCAGAGATACAGTGAATAATACAATGATAGCTTCTCCCTCAAGAGTCCAACCATGAAAATGAGCAAGAAAGTACATAATATAGATGATCTAACCTCTTTCCCTGCCTCCATGGGTCGAGCTCACTATCCTAGGAGCTGTTTCAACCACTTCTAAACTAAGCACTACAAACTAGGCAGTCAAAACAACTTGCCTCTATAAGCTAGGAAACCAATTCATTCATTTAATATTTACCCTTTTCATGAATGAATCTTCTAGAAATGTTACATAAGAGTAAAAGTGTCTAAAAATTACAATAATTACATCAAAGAGGATCATAATTCACCCCAAAAAGTCAAACTGGGTCAAACTGCGTTTTTCTGAGCTGTACAGTGCATTTTGGAAAAATCTGCCTGACGGGTCGCGCGCCCCTGCCTGACAGGTCGCGCGCCTTTGGAGCCACTTTTGGGGCACTTTCAGGTGGCCAAATTGAGAAAAAGTAGGCTTTTTGGAAAGTTCTGTGAGTCTACTTTCCAACCCAACTAGAATTTTTGAATTTGGAGTTCATTTGCCCTGTCAAAAATCAAATCTCCCAAGACTGCTTTCTGCAGTTCAAAAAAGTGGCAGAAAGTCATTTTTTGCTAGTTTTTTGACTTTCTGGAGGCCCAAAACTTCACCAAATCTCAAGTCCATCCATGAGCATGTGTAACTTTGCATGAAAAATCTGGAAATGCTGAGTTTTTGTCAAATGGAGTTGCCATGATGAAGGGTCGCGCGGGGGGTGAGACCCGTTAATGGAGAAAACCTGTGTTTGGCATAAAAAATTCACAAATGACAAAATTTTCTCCAAATTTCTTGAAATTTGGGCTGGGAGTCCCCAATCAAGTACCATGCTCAGTCAAAGAGGCTTTGGCCAAAATTTGGAGTGGATCGGGCGTTTTCCTTCGTTTTTGTGCTTTGGCCAACCGTCCTTGGAGCACCTTCGTTCTCGCCGGTATTTTTGACATTTCTTTAAAACCATGACACCTGTGCAAAAAGTGAAGGAGGTTTTTCTTCCTTGGCATGTTTTGGACAAAAAAATCTCTCAGTTTTCCAAAATTCATCTTTTATTTCTCTGGAACATCATTTGAGTGCGACTTGTCCTGATGTGTGAAACAAGGAATTTTGTCGAAATGGAGCGAAATGAAGGGAATAGGGGGCTTCTAAATTCTTGGGGAAATTTTTGGAAGTAGGGAGGGATGTTAGGAAGCAGGGGAAAGTGGAATCTTAGAGATTGAGTGAGGGGAAGGGGTCCAAAAGGGCAAAACACAGGCCCAACCTAGAAAATTGCCAGGTTGTAGCTAGAAACTAGGGTTTGTGCAAAAATGAGGAATTTGGCGGATCTAAGGGATGGGAAGTGTTTGATAAGGTACTTTAAGGATTGGGGAAGGTGTATGAACATCAGGAAACAAGTTTTGCCGATGATTTGACCGTCCAAGAGAAATTGCCTTCAAAACCCTAGGAGAGGGAAATGACCTTACCTAGGCGCAACTGAAGCGTGAACTAGGTGTAAAATGACTCATTAGACACTGACATGATAGTGACAACCCTATGAATGATGATAGACTCAGCTGAATGATGACATGTACTGACATTTGGACAACTTTAGAAGGAGTGAAAGCAAACCCTAGACCTAATGCCTAGTGACCAAATTTTTGCTTGAAAACTCTTTGAAATGACAAAATTTGACCTTGACACTTCAAAATCACTTTGTAAGAGCATATTTGATCACTGGAGGAAGGCTGGAAAGACTGACACTAACAGATCATGATGTCCTCTTGCACTTTCCTACTTTTCCTTTTCCTTCTTTCTCTAAATCCCAAGTATGCCACACTTGTAGGTTTTAACCCCGTACAAAAATTACCTGCATACGAATTCTAAAACATAGAAAATAAACAATGCGAGAGCATAACACATAAAACACATATACACAGAGATTTTCCCCTGGATCCCAAAACCGGGACTACCAGCTTGATTTTTCATTATATTCCTTTCAATGTTAAAATACATATTTATACATGTCGAAGCATCCAATACCATGGACCGAAAACCATCACGTCCAAAACCATGGACCGAAAAACCATAGGTAGGTTCGCCAATCTAATATAGGGTCCAAAAAAAAAATTCCCGGGGCAGCGGGGCTGCCGCCCTCCCTGTGACCCCCCCGCTGCATAATCGACACAATGAAGGGGGGGCTCCGCCCCCCCTCTAACCCCTGGTTCATTACGTAGGTTAGTCGTGGAAAGAATATAGCACAACCCAACAATCTCCCACTTGTTGTTTTCTTTCCACAGGGGACCACAGCAGAGCTTAGTCATTTTTCCAGCCCTGAAATGCCCATTGTTTCTCTACACCAAGAGAACTTCTCAGAGCTCACAGATTTTGTCAATGCATCTGCAGTATTCTTCAAAGTGTCCACCTTTACCAGCAACACCTTTCTGTCTTCTATCATATCCCTCACAAAGTGATACTGAACATCAATGTGCTTTGTCTTTGAATGATAAGCAGGGTTCTTTGCCAAGAAAATTTCACTTTGGTTGTCACAGTCTATTCTTATAGATCCCTGTACTAACCCCATACTTGAACACAATCTCTACAACCAAACTGCTTCCTTGCTTGCATGAGTGGCTGCCATGCATTCTGCCTCTGTAGTTGATAGTGCCACTACAGCTTGTTTCTTACTCATCCAACTGACTGCACCTCCAAATAGGTTAAACACCTACCCACTTGTAGATCTTCTCTGATCCAGATCTCTAGCATAGTCTGCATCAACAAAGCCACGAATATCCAACACTCTGTCTAATCCTAGTCTCCCTTGGTAGCACAAACCATAATCACTAGTGCCACGCAAATACCTGAAAACTCGCTTCACTATTGTCCAGTGCTCCTTCCCTGGTTTTGACATAAACCTACTCAATACTCCCACTACATGTGCAATGTCTGGTCTAGTACAGACCATTGCATACATCAGGCTACCGACTGCACTTGCATATGGAACACAGGACATGTCCTCTTCCTCTTCTTGTGTCTTGGGACACTCTTCAGTAGATAACCTCACACCTATAGGAATAGGAACCTTCACCGGTTTACTATCATGCATATTAAACCTCTGCAGTATTGTCTTGACATACTTCCTCTGGTTTAACCAGAGCTTCCTCTTTGCCCGATCTCTTTTAATTTCCATGCCCAAAATATAGTTAGCAGCACCAAGATCTTTCATGTCGAATTTGGAGGACAATTGGGTCTTCAAATCCTTGATAATTTCTTTGTCATTTCCAACGAGAAACATATCATCCACATACAAGACCAGATAAATAACATGGTCACCAATTAATTTAAAATACACACAGTGATATGCTTTACTTCTGGTGAAGCCAAGTCCCCGTATAAATGTATCAAATTTCTGATACCACATCCTTGGTGACTGTTTTAACCCATACAGAGACTTCTTTAACTTGCATACCAGTTCTCTCTTACCCTTCACCACAAAAACTTCAGGTTGCTTCATGTAGATTTCCTCTTCCAAATCCCCATGAAGAAATGTTGTCTTCACATCCATCTGTTCTACCTCAAAATCAAAAACAGCAGAAACAGATAAAAGTAACCTAATAGAAGTTACCTTGGCAACAAGAGAAAAAATATCACCAAAATCAATTCCCGGCACCTGGGAATAACCTTTTGCTACCAACCGAGCTTTGTATTTCTCCACCTTCCCTTCTGCATTTGTCTTCTTTTTAAACACCCATTTGTTTCCAATGGGTTTCCTGCCAGCCGGCAACTCCACCAGATCCCAAGCCTCATTTTTGTGCAAAGATTCCATTTCATCAACCATGGCCTCTTTCCAGAGTTTTCCATCCTCTGAATCTATTGCTTCCTTCACAGTTCTGGGATCATCATCAGTAATAGACAAAGCAAAATTTGAATAGAAAGCAGATGGACTATACCTTTCTGGCTGCCTTCTTTCTCGAATTGATCTTCTCAGAGCCGGAGTTTGTGGCTCTTCATCTTCTAATTCCTCCTCTGTTGTAGAGTTTGAATGTTCCTCCTTTAGCTCAAACTCTATCTTCTCAGGTTCCTTTGGTTGGACTTCATGTTTAATAACATCTTTCAACTCTCTGAACACCACATCTCGGTTGTACACAACCTTCCTTGTTACTGGGTTCCAAAGCTTATAACCCTTTAAACCGTCCTTATACCTAATAAAGATGCACTTTTTAGTTTTATTATCCAACTTGGTTCATTTCTCCTTTGGAACATGTACATATGCATCACATCCAAATACCCTCAGATGTGAAAGAGAGGGTTTCTTACCAGTCCATACTTCTTGTGGAGTCTTATCCTCCAACGCTGATGAAGGTGACCTGTTGACCAAGTAACATGCAGTATCCACCACCTCTGCCCAGAATTCCTGTCCTAACCCGACATCACTGAGCATGCTTCTTTCCCTTTCCATCAACGTCTTGTTCATTCTTTCTACGACTCCATTTTGTTGAGGTGTATATGGAGTAGTCTTCTGCCGTGCTATACCACAGTTCTTACAGAATTCTTCAAATTCCTTGCTGCAAAACTCTCCACCATTATCTGTCCTCAGCACCTTTATCTTCTTCTCTGTCTAATTTTCCACCAGAACCTTAAATTATGTAAACCTGTCAAAGACTTCATATTTCTTCTTAAGGAAATATATCCATGTATTCCTTGAGAAGTCACCTATAAATGATACATAGTACACAGACTTACCCAGTGATGGAACTTTCACAGGTCCAAACACATCACTGTGCACAAGCTCTAATATGTGTTTCGCCCTCTTAGCACCAGAGGGGAAACTCACCCGATTCTGCTTCCCATATACACAATTTTCACAAAAATCAAAATCCAAAGAGCTATTACTCATACCTTCTAACATACCTTTACCATGAAGTATTCGAAGGCCCTTCTCTCCAATATGTCCAAGCCTTTGATGCCACAGCATGGTCTTCTCTCCAGAGACCACTAGATTTTCAGCTCCACTTTCAGGAACTGCAGAACTGTTGCACCCATCAACAACAGTGCTACCTTGCAGCTTGTACAGAGTTCCAGTCCGAACTCCCTGCATCAATACCAGTGCTCCCCGAACCATCTTGCAGGTATCCTTCTCGAACACTGTTTTTACACTTGCATCATCCAACTTGCTTACAGAAATTAGATTTCTGGCCAATGCAGGAATATGCAAAACACCCGGAAGTGTTCTAATCCTTCCACCTTGCAATTTCAACTTTACTTTTCCATGACCAATGATTCTAGCCTTCCTATCATCTCCTAAGAAGACATCACCACCATCGTATTTCTCATACTCGCAAAACCACTCTCTATGGGGAGTGAAGTGAAAGGATGCACCTGAGTCAATCAACCATGCCTCATGATCTACATGTGTACTTGAAGAAGCCAAGTACACATCCCCACCTTCATCTGAGGTGGTTTTCGCCTTTGCAGAAGGAGCATCATCCGATCCCTTTCCTTTATCAGGAGCTTTAGATTTACAGTCCCTTTTGAAGTGCCCTTCCTTTTCGCATTTCCATCACACCACCTTTACAGGTTTTCCTGGAGATTTAGATCTCCCACTCGACGACTTATTTTTGTTTCTATTCTGGGACCGTCCTCGTACAGACAAGGCATCACCATTCTGGCTCTCCATATTTTTTTGTCTCATCTCCTCCGTCAGCAAGGTTGAGACTATTTCATCAAACTACAAAGCAGTTTCATTGCCACCTATTGCAATAACCAGACTATCCCACGAATTTGGTAGAGAACACAACAAACTGATGCACTTATCTTCATATGAAATTTTAATATCAACAGACGCTAACTAACTTACCATAGTATTAAATGCGTTCAGATGCTTTATCACAGAGTCTCCATCTTTCATCCTCAGGTTATACAGCTTTTTCCACAGGAACAATTTATTCACCAGAGACTTAGATTGGTACAAAGTCCCTAACTTATCCCACAAAGCCTTCGCCGTAGCTTCCCCTGATACATTCAACAATACTGAATCTGAGACACACAATTGTATTGTGCTCTTTGCCTTCCAATCCAACTTCTTCCATTCTTCATCGATCACTCCCGTTGGTTTAGTATCGAGATCTACCACGATCCACTGATCTTTATCCACCAACAGATCCTCCATCTTGAGTTTCCACAACTCAAAACTCTAACCATTGAACTTCTCGATCTCTATCTTTCCACTGCTCGCCATCTTCTTTCACCACCAGAATCGATCTCGCAGATCTCCCACTGAACAGGGTCTACCACAGGCCCGAGCGAAACCCCTCAGCAACAAAGGCGTCCCCTTGAAGCCAAAACAGCTCCGATACCAAATGTAGGTTTTAACCCCGTACAAAAATTACCTGCATACGAATTCTAAAACATAGAAAATAAACAATGCGAGAGCATAACACATAAAACACATATACACAGAGATTTTCCCCTGGATCCCAAAATCGGGACTACCAACTTGATTTTTCATTATATTCCTTTCAATGTTACAATACATATTTATACATGCCGAAGCATCCAATACCATGGACCAAAAAACATCGCGTCCAAAACCATGGACCGAAAAACCATAGGTAGGTTCACCCAACCTAATATAGGGTCCAAAAAAAAATTTCCTGGGGCACTACCCCGGACCCCGTAGAGGGGGCTACCCGCCCCCCTCAAACCCCTCGGTTCACTATGTAAGTTAGTCGTGGAAAGAATATAACAAAACCCAACAACACTCCTCCAGGAGTGCTCCAAGAAAACTCCAAGTGTCCAAGAGTATGAGAGAGAGAGAGAGAGAAATGAGAGCTCCAAAACTGAACTGATCAAAAGACATGAATTGATCCTCATTAGCCTTTTTATTAATGAGACCTCTATTTTCTTCAATTTTCGATTATTTCCTTCATTTTCATCCTCTCATGCAACCTGTGACCTTCCACCTTCATTTTATCCTAATTTCCATTATTTTCATAAACAAATGCCAATAAATGTCATTTTGCCTTTCCAAAGCCTTAGCCATTGCCTTTTCCAATTTTCATAGCCATTAATTAATCACACGCGATCCCCATCACTATGTTTCTGCAAAACATTCAACTTGGAATACATGTCCCATGACCAAGGTCTTATTTTACCTTTATTAATTTTTACATGGATTTTTTACATTAGCCCTATCAAATTATAAGGAGAATCGTGTGAGGGAAAATTGATTTTATCTTGTTCATAGACTTTATCAAGATGGTGAGGGCCTGAAATAACCATCAGCAAATTTGAAGTTCCTCAACTATTTGACAAGTACCTAAACAATGAAATGATGAATCATAAAGACCAATTGATGTAAAATAACTATCATCATATGTACCCATGGGAAAATGATTAATTGAACAACAGTTGTTAAAACCAGTGTTATGATCAGATTGGTGGGTTGGCATATAAGATCATTGATTCTTCATTGGTCCCCTTTGTATCTAATTATATACCAAACCAACAATGTGAAATCTTGTAAATCCGGGGAACCAATTAGGATACCAAGCTGAAAAAAAGATTAGGAGTATGTATCAAATCAATATCAACAAAAGAGTTTTCATCTTTCGAATGATTTAAATATTGAATGACATTGGAAATGACTAATTGTATTAGAAAAATGATTAACTTCATAAAATACACAAGAAAGATCAAGATTTAATCATTCATGGAAGGGTTTGACAAGGAGAAATATTTCAGCAAGCATTGATCTTTGTCTTAATAATCAAAATCTATTAAATACATGCACTCTAACCATGGGTTTAATATAAGGGATTCGCATGAAGAGGGATTAACCAAACATGAATATTTCACCCAATTAGAAACTTTATCTTGAAGACTAGGATAATCGACTTGAAAACATTGAAAATCCTTCAAGAGTGAGCTTACATCTAGTGAAATAATGTCGAGAAAAGAATCTTGTATAAAAATCCTAATCTAACCTGGTTTGGGGATCTTATCAAGATTGTGAGGTCCTGACATAACCATCAGCTAAATTTGAAGTGCCTTGACTTCCTAACAAGTCCATGAACTCTCAAATATTGGATGATTGAATTTTGAAAACATGGTTAGGTCAGCGTTTGCGTGAGGAAAAATATCATCAATTATTTTAGCAAGATCATTATGAATCATATGGAAGTTGTAAGAATCAATAGTTTCATCGGATGTCTCATCATCACCAAATAGATTACCCAAATTTTAAGAAATATTTTCAATGATTACCACATGATATTCTCCATCAAGGGCATCCTTACTACCTTGTGTGGACTTGAGATCTAATTTACCTGAATGCAAACTAAAAGAACATGATATATTAGTTGATTCATTATACACATTTTGACACAACAGTTGGTGAGCTGAGGAAGAAATTCTTGTGAGAAACTCTTCTATGATCAAATCAGCTTCTAGATCAAATCTTTGAAAATCCAAGTCCTCTTGTGAAAATAAGAGATCATCCAATGTATTTGGGCACTCATCACCATATGTAGTAATGGAATCATTGGAGTGAGGGTGATGGTTTCCCAAGGCTTTGTCTTGGTCAAGAGCTTTGGTTCCATTTGAATGATTACTAGGATTACAAGATTCTTGATTAGCTAAAAATGAAGGAACAACATCTTTACATAGAGGAATTTGAAAGAGGGAAAAGATATTAGAAGCATCTTCAACCTTCTGCTCCTCTACTTGTGGAATATATAGAAATTTTGAATAATATGACACATATTCATAGATGTTATCCTGATTATACACTTATAAGTGGAACATGCATAATACATAACCTCCTCTACGTTTATCATCAATTTACAGAAGCAGAAACATTCACAGGCATACATAGAAGCATCAATCACACATATCAACACAGTATTTTCCCGGGGAAAGCATCTCGCTAAAAACCCCAACTATTTGTATATTACAGTGATTGAATCATGTAACAATACATAGTACAATACTCCTCACAAGTACTCAGTACTATCTCCACATGCTACACACAATACAGCTCAGATCTGATCTCCAAATCTTCCCCGCTGCTTGCCTGCCTCCACAACTCAATACCTGCTCAAGAATGAAATGAGAATGGTTTACCAACTCGTATTTAACCTCCAAAGAATCACTCACACTGGGAAAGACGTGATCAGAGGCTATAATACTTGGTATATTGGCCAATTCATTGGCATACTTAATCCCTTTGATTGTGCAAATCATCATGCACAACTATAGTCACAACTGATAGCAATTTGATCCTCTAACACCTGTCCCTGCTGAACTGAACATGCACTGACATGCAACTGAGTTAACTAATGTATTCTATAGTTGCATTATGAGTTAATAATTACTTTAACAACTCATCATTAGTCTATTTGCAGTTAGACTAATTACAACTAGTTTAACCAAGTCAAACTGAACACAACTTCATTAACTCTACAATCAACTCCACCAAACTCAACTGATTGAGTTCTAACTGAAGTCATGCATGCAACAACTCAAATGACCCACAAAGAAAGTGTACTTCCTTCTGAAAGCTGCATGTGCCACATCTGTAGCTCAAACTGAAGTGCTCCAAGAGAATAAGATCAAGTTTATAGTCCAAATATTATTATGAGACAATAATATTTGAATTTTCTATTTTTGACAGCCATTCTAAAAATAGACTTTGATCACTCTTGCTGTGATCAATCTTGTTGTGATCACTCCTGCTGTGGTCACTCCTGTTGTGATCATCCCTGTTGTGGTCACTCCTGCTATGATCATCCCTGCAGGGATCCAAAAATAGAACTTGCGCCATAATTTGCCTGCAGGCCCACTTAGTGAAGGCGATTCTTTTCACTAAGCTCCATCATCTTGTTGCATTCTCAACAAGCATTTCTTGTTGCACACTTTTGAACACTCCCTCTCAACAAGAAAGGATTCCTCTCAAACCCGATCCTGTAACTCTGGAATGTTCTCCATGCAACACATCTGGGTGGTCCACTTGCTCTGTCATCAAAGTCTCTGACTGTTATTGCCTCTGTCGACTGAAAACTATGCATCTCTATGCTCTTCAGTATCTGAATGCTCTAGCCTCTGTCACTTTGATCTCTGACTGCATCTGTGCTGCTGCTAGTTCTATCTCCCAGCATTGCATCCGCACTGCACCTCCCAACTGACCTCCCTATTGGGCTAGAAACACCCTTTGATGCTGAAGTTGTGCCTGCTGCTGACAAGTGCTCCCTCTCTGACATCTGCGCTACTGCAACATCTCCATGCATCTCGCACCATTGCACACCTCTCTGTGCCACCTAGCACTGTGCAAAACACTTGTGCCTCTCGCATTGTTGCAGCCTGCTAGCTATGCACTGTCCTGTGATTCCCTGCACTGTCTCTCTCTCTACCGCTACATCCGCATCTATCTCTACCCAATCAGTCAGTTCCTGATACTACACATCAGGGCTCCCATAGCAAGGTCTCATCCAAGAGGTTGGGTACCTCAAGGATCCTGCCCCTCCTCCTTGGGACAATCAATCCACATCACCCCACCTCCTACCTGGAGGTATGGCTGCATGCGATCCCTCAGCCCACCTGGCTCGAAGTTTCCCCCTACTGGAGGTCTCTGCATGAGTAGATGTCTCTACTCGATCTACTCTCAGCTTTCCCTGTTTTGGCTCCTCCATAATCTCCTGAAGCAGCTGCACCAATCGTGGCTCCTCCAAAATCGTCTGAGACTTCTTCTGACTCTGCATGTTGAGAGGTAATATACGCTCCCTCTCAACCACCAAGTCTCCATAAGTTGCCTCGCTGCTCAAGGCTTCGCATGTATCTTGAACCTCAAGAGCATACAGGTTCCTAACCTGTGAACCAATCTCATGACAACGAAAGCATCTCACCTTCGACTTGTCAACCTTCTTCCCATCATTGGAAGAACTGGATTCGGAAAGAGAACCCTTCTCCTTCCCCTTCTTCACCTTACTTGTTAAGGCACAGTTCTCGTCATCCTGCATGGATGAAGAACTATCTCTGGTGCTTCGTCTAATCTCCTCCTGCACAAGATCCGACCAAAGTCTCTCCCATCCTGGCAGTTTCTCCCTTCCATTCACCGAGTCCTGGTACCTATGCCAACTCTTAGGAAGGTCAAGGAGTGCTAGACTCACCATCCTCATCCGACAGTCACCCCCACACTTCCCAGCTCATCCCGGCATTGGGTGAACTTCGTGAGATACTGGGGCATACTGTCTCCATTCTCACACTTAATGTTTCTGAGTTTTATCTCTTGCTTTGGAATTAAATTCGAATTCCACCACCTCAAAAACTCAACCACTTCCGATCTAGAATTCATGAGAACAAAGTATTTCTCGTACAGAGATTGACTGTACAGGCATTCACCAGATATCTCACCTTCCAAAAGAAGGATGAATCCAAAGGCTACCTGGCCCGATTACAGACTCTGCCTGAAGAAATAAAATGTAAACACTTTCTGAATAATAGATCCGATGATCAATCCTCGCTTGATATCCTGTAAAAATCTCTTCTACAAATCAAGTAGCTCCGATACCATGTAGAAATTTTGAATAATATGACACATATTCACAGAGATTATCCTGATTATACACTTATAAGCAGAACATGCATAATACATAACCTCCTCTACGTTGATCATCAATTTACAGAAGTAGAAACATTCACAGGCGTACATAGAAGCATCAATCACACATATCAACACAGTATTTTCCCGGGGAAAGCATCTCGCTAAAAACCCCAACTATTTGTATATTATAGTGATTGAATCATGTAACAATGCATAGTACAATACTCCTCACAAGTACTTAGTACTATCTCGCTACACACAATACAACTCAAATCTGATCTCCAAATCTCCCCCGCTGCTTTCCTGCCTCCACAACTCAATACTTGCTCAAGAATGAAATGAGAATGGTTTACCAAACTCGTATTTAACCTCCAAAGAATCACTCACATTGGGAAAGACATGAGCAGAGGCTATAATACTTGGTATATTGGCCAATTCATTGGCATACTCAATCCCTTTGATTGTGCAAATCATCATGCACAACTATAGTCACAACTAATAGCAATCTGATCCTCTAACAGCTGTCCCTACTGAACTGAACATGCAATGACATGAAACTATGTTAACTAATGTATTCTATAGTTGCATTATGAGTTAATAATTAGTTTAAAAACTCATCATTAGTCTATTTGCAGTTAGACTAATTACAACTAGTTTAACCAAGTCAAACTGAACACAACTTCATTAATTTTACAATCAACTCCACCAAACTCAACTGATTGAGTTCTAACTGAAGTCATGCATGCAACAACTCAACTGACCCACAAAGAAAGTGTACTTCCTTCTAACAGCTGCATGTGCCACATCTGTAGTTCAAACTGAAGTGCTCCAAGAGAATAAGATCAAGTTTATAGTCCAAATATTATTATGAGACAATAATATTTGACTTTTCTATTTTTGACAGCCAGCCTAAAAATAGACTTTGATCACTCCTGCTGTGATCACTCCTACTGTGATCACTCCTGTTGTGGTCACTCATGCTGTGATCATCCCTACTGTGGTCGCTCCTGTTGTGATCATCCCTGATGGGATCCAAAAATAGAACTTGCGCCATAATTTTCCCGCGGGCCCACTTAGTGAAGGCGACTCTTTTCACTAAGCTCCATCATCTTGTTGCATTCTCAACAAGCATTTCTTGTTGCACACTTTTCAACAGAATATGACCACCTTTTACTTGATCACCATTTAGGCCAAGAAATTGAGAATCAAGAGTATCTAAAGAACTTGTTGGCGGAGTGGATTGATCAAGTGAATCAAGGTACAAAGAGCCATGAGATGTAGATGATAGAGGAGTATAGGTATCCCTTGAAGAAACAATACATTCGATGATAACAGATTCAAGATTTATATCATGCACATTGATTTGATCTTGAGGAATCAAGGGATTAGTCTTCACCTTAAGGTCCATGTATCTATTACAAAATTCAAGTTTTTTTCAGATAAGATCTTGACCATGGGGAGAAAATGAAGATGGGATAAGTGTATCAACGGGTTGATTCTCAAGTTTTCCAACTTCAAAATTGGTATGAGGGATCACTTTATTTGATAATGAGAAAGGAGGAGGATAAGGAACAAAAGAAGTGGTAGCTTCCTCCTCTAAAATTTTAAGTGCCCCATGGTCGATAAAATTTGGGAGACTCGTAAAAGATTCAGATTCACATGGTTCTAAAGAAATATGAACTAAAATTGAAATTTTTCATTCATATAATCCCAATCCACATCTTCCTCAGAAAATTCATAACAAATATGAAGAAATCTATCAACAAAATCCTCTAATGATTCATCAGATTTCATTCTAAGTTGATTTATCCTCTTATACACATTTCTATAATCATACATGTCGAAGGTTTTTTGAAGCTCCTTGAAGAGTTTTTAAAATGAATGAATAGAAGAAGACGGTAAGGTATGACACCATTGCTTAACTCGACCTTCAATTGTGAGGGTGAATACTTTACAAGCATGATATTCACAATTAAATTTTATGAAGAAAAAAATAAGAAACTAAAGTGTATGCTCAACTATAGATGTCTCAGCATCACCATTGAACATCAAATGTGAAAATTCAAGAATTAGTTCTGTGAGGACTTTAAGATTTTCTCTATTAGAACAACATCTTGGGATTATGATTTGGGAAGAAGCCATTTAAGATGAGAGATTCAAAATAGACTTCATGGGCTCAACTTTTCATTTGTCCCTCCTTCTAGCACCACTTGTTGATGGTGTTGGAAACTCGCTAACACAGGGGGTCTCTTCAGTATGAAGTCCCAACTAGACCTCATGCCATTTTTGGATAGGATCCCCATATGGATAATAGGCCCAACCACCATTATTCATAGAGATCTGCGTTGGCTGAAATTATCAACATAAGAGATTATGCACACACCCTTTGAAACAAGCAAGTAAGTTGACACTGCGAGGCATGCAATTGTAATGTATATAAGGTGCTTTCACGGAAGGGGAAGAAAGAGTGAGCCTCTGGAAGAAAAGTAATAGTATTATCCTAAAAGAGACACACAAGAGAATTAAAATAATCGTTGATTAACCTGCAAAGTAGTCCACAAGATAAAAACGATCATAAAATAAAGTAACAATTCACATTCAAATTTGGGGTGGCAGGAGGGGGAGGTATTCTCATTAATCCCGGAGGAAACATAGAAGGAAGATATGCTTGGGGCCTGGGAAGGAAGACAAACAATCAATCTAAGGCTTATGGTTTATTCCTCAAACTTTCTCTGGCTCAAAAAAATGGCATCAGGAAGATCCAAGTCTTAGGAGACTCAATGTTGATAATAAAAAATATGAAATACAATTCATCAACAAACAACATGAATCTAAATCAAATCATTAAGAGATCCCAAGGTATTCTTCCTCTCATTGATATGGTGCCATTTTTTCACATCCTAAGAGGGAATAACCAAGACGCAGATAAGCAAGAAAATTTTCCCTATCAGTTGAATGCAGAAAGAAGTATAGTGAATGAAATAGAGGAAACATTATACATTCCCTACACATGGTAAAAGTTTTCAAACATTGGACTGGGGAAGGCACTATTGGCTGGATCAAGAGGTCAAGAAATAAAAGAACCAAGGTTAATTTTGGGTTAGAAACTATGTACCCCTTGCTCCCCCCTCTCTCCCTTCATCCTCTTCATTTTACCCCTACCCCTTCCTTCCCCTCCCCTCTTCTTCCATGTCATTTATCCTCCCTAACCCTCATCACCCTTACTCATTTCAATCCAGGATGCCTCCTTTCGAACCAAAGAATCCCCCGCTCCCTAGTCCCAATGTCATTAGCCTTAACTTGACCCGTCCCGTCCTCATGCCTTGTGGCATAGTCGGCTCGACTTGTTGCCGGAGCGTGGTTTCTCCCATCACGTATGTCCTACACTTGGTACTAGGAGGTCTCACAATGCGAGAGCCCAATCCGCACAACATAGAAATAGTTGCAATGGTTAGCATTCCAACATAGGAGAAAGTAAGAAAATGGGAGAGGGTGAGAAGCATTTAATCCCTATGATCTGAATTTCTCAGATTGCGCATGGGAGGAAGGCATGGGTAAGGATGAAGGACGAAGCGAGAAGATGGGAAATAATGGTGGAGCATTGTGATCTCAACATCATGAGTACCAATTTCCAGTCCTGCATCAGAGTTCAGAACTGCATCTTCTATAAATTGGGTAATGGTTTGATCTTTTGTGATTATTTTTAGTCAGTGTCTGCTTGGGTGGTCTCTACAAAGGCCCAACGGCCGGGGTTGAGGCCACTGAGTAATTTTTGTAGGATTTTGGTCAGGGTGTTGGCCACAAGGGTGGTAACCAATGGTGTGTGTAGTCATGGGAGGAAGCTGAGTGCTAGTAAGGGTGGAATTTTCGTTGTGCAACAAGATGGTGGCATTGGGTTTATTTCTTGGAACAATCCTGAGTGGGGGGTTCATGGCACCTTGGATATTGGTCACTGTAGTAGCTCCCCGGTGGTGAAAATGAGTGTGCAAAGAATCTCATTGGGGGAGGGTTCATTCTCTAGTTCCTAGGGCCGTTGTCGGCCTCGAACAGGGGGGTCGAAGGAGGGCAGGGATCGAGAGGGTGGGAAAAACAAGCATATCTGTAATGGTTGTGTGTAAGAGCACATGTAATTCAGGAAGGGTTTGGAAATTATGCAAAGGTGCATCCATCAGTAACAAAAGGAGGCTCTAGAAATGCAGGAGCAATAGATCGAGAAGAAAGAGCACATCTGACAACTAGAGGATAAGGTGGATGCATCGAGACAACAAATTGAGCAATTGAAGCTCAAAATGGTGGAGAACAACTCAAGGACTGAAGAAGAATATGGACTTGATTTTAACTGTCTAGCACCGATGGAGGAGTGATTTATTTTCTCTCTTAGTTTAAAGATGTTTTTAATGGCAAACTTCACTTGTAAATATTTATTACATCAGTATTGTAGAATGTATAGCCACAGGCTACTAGTTATGGGAATTTTTTTTGGATTTTTGGGGAAATGTTCTCCGAGAAGGGATGGGGAACAAATGAATTCTTGTAAGCCCTTAGTAGGCTCAAAATTTTGATGTAAAATCCCGATTTTGGATGCGAACGAGCGCGATTTATTTATAAATATACTACTCTTTCTCGTTAAAAAAAATGCACATTCAAAATGCATACCAAAGCCAATGAAATAGTTCATTTTCATTAGTACGTGTAAACATAAACATACCACAAAAAATGAAATAATTGTCTTACGATCTTTCACAACATATGCATGAAAGTGCAACAACTCTGAGAGCTTCATATATAAGTGAAAGTCCCAAAACACATGAGTATAACGATGTGACACTAGCCCCAATGATGGAACATTAAGTCACCACTTGATCCTCCAAAGAATGATCTTCTCTATCCTATGCTAATCTAGAGAAGCCTAGGTGAAAATTTTGTTTACATGAGCTATGAGGGTGTATATATAAAAAATGAGGCAACTCTCCACCTCCCTTATGACTCTTGACCTTCCCTCATGACTCTTGAGCTCCCATGTGACTTTTCAAATTATTATGTGACCTTTGAGCTTCTACATGACTTTATAAATTTTTAGTGACTTTTCACATTCCATGTGGGACCTCTGGGCTTCCACACATTTTTCATTTTTACATTTTTGAAAATACAGTATTACATTCCACCGATAATGTGGATAAATACATGGGACCTAACAACGCTCTTGCGTTGACACTTTGAATGACTATAGTTTGGTGACTGTGATATGAGACTTAATGGAATTGTATTGGTGTGGGGTTCCTTTCTCCACTGGTATGTCTTCAACTCTTGATGATTTATCTAGGATGTGCTTCATCTTCACCCTCCAAAGGGTTTGGATGAGTGTTGGAACCTTTTGAGTCAACATGAGTTGCCATTTCTCTGTCATGGTCCAAAATTCCTTTATTCTTACATGATATCATCTTTATGTATCGTCTCCATGAGTGTCCCTCTTGTAACCTCTTCTCGCTAACCTCCTTGAACATTATCTTGCCATGATAGGGTGATATCACCTACAAATGAAGTTCACTCATGACAAGACAACATCAATCCCACAATCACCTATCTATCTATGTTTTCTCATGTTACATGTTGACGATGATGGGACATTGCACAAGGACTTGAGGGAAAGGGTCTAGGAATTGCGCAGTTGGCCACTACAGGGAGTGAGGGATGAGCACATTGTCCTCTAAAACTGTTCAATGTGAAATTAGGGTAGGCTTATTAAGGTCCTATGTAGTGGGAAAGTCCCAGAGACAATGGTGATGAGCTTGCTCCTTGAGGATGTGCAGTGCACAGTGTTCAAGGAAGAGGAAGCAGGGATTGTGTAGTTGAGCTCAACAAGGATTGAGGGATGACCCCATTGTCCACTAGAACTATGAAATGCATAGTAGGAGGCAATGTAGTGTTGAAAATTTAACTATTTTCGGTCTTCATAATTGTTGTTCTACTCATTTCAATATGTATCCTATGTAACAAACAAGAAAAGAAAAGAAAAAATTATTATTATTAAAGCATGGGTTTCATGCTCTTTATCGATGGTATTCTAGGTAAAAGCATGTTCCTCATGCTTCTAGGGTTTGTTAGGTCTTTGGATTTATTGTCATGAGTCAAAGGAGTTGACATTATGTTTATAAGACCCTTCGAGGAAAAATGTATTTATAAAAGGAATTATTTTTTGTCTAGAAAGTCCTGGAATCTCCTAGAGTTCAAGTTGGCCCTAGAAACATCAAGACGACCTAAAGAAGGGAATTAAGCCCCTTGATAAAGTTATATAAAGGAGAAGTTTGACCTCATTCAACCAAGATGAATTCAATTTTCTCATCTGAATTTTCTAGTGAAGGTACGAAACGGGGCTGAAGGTGCAGAACAAGGCAAAGGTACCGAACTGAGTCGAAGGTGCAGAACTGGCTGAAGGTACCAAACTGTGTCAAAGTTGCAGAATAGGCCGAAGGTACCAAACTAAGTAGAAGGTGAAGAATAGGTTTAAGGTACCGAACCGAACCGAAGGTGAAAAATAGGTTGAAAGGGCAGAAATGAGTCGAAGATGCAAAATAGATCGAAGGTACGGAACTGAGTTGAAGGTGCATAACATGCCAAAGGTGCAAAATTGAGGTAAGACACTGAAGGGTCAAAGTAGTTGTGCTAGTTGTAGGGTTCAGGCTGGCAAGTCAAAGTTGTAGCTGGTTGGTGCAGGTTCAAGGAAGGACTTGTTGGAAGGGCTGACTTGGTACTTGGAGAAGGACTTGGTCTAGGGTTGGGTCTTTGTATCTCATTTGAAGCAGATTCTAAGAAGATAAAAGTTTATGGGTTCCCCTTGGCGGGGTTTTTCCTTGGTTTGAAGCCTAATTTTTGTGTCCTTTGTTTTTTTTTCATTCTTGATATTTGTTTGATGAAAAAATCTAAATACAGAACATAAAAAGAATAACTAAGTTCACAAGAAAGTATTAAGGGAAAAGGAAAATGAGAATTACAAGCTGCCAGTTTACATTTTCCAACATGGTATCAAAGCTAAGGTGAACAAGGAAGTTAGCTGCAAGGTCACTATAAGGAATTACTTTCCAAGGGGAAGGGAAAAAGGAAACTCTCAAGAAAATACTAAATAAGACAACTTTAAGAAGGTTTGAAGACCCATTGGTATAATACCTAGAAGGAGGGCTTCTACTGAAGAACATCAAGACTACATCAAAGGAAAAGTACTGTAGAAATTTTGAATAATTTAACACATATTCAACAGAGATTATCCTGATCATGTACTATTGCGGAAAACATACACAATACATAAGCTCCTCTACGTTGATCATCAATATAGCAGCATCAATAACAATAAAACATCAAGAGCATTCACACATTAACACAGTATGTATCCCGGGGAAAGCATCTCGCTAAAAACCCCAACTATCTGTATATTAATGATTGAGTCATGTAACATTACATAGCATGATACTTCTCACAAGTATCTCCACCTCTGTTACACACAATACAGCTCAGATCTGATCTCCAAATCTCTTCCATTGCTTGCCTGCCTCCACTGCTCAATACCTGCTCAAGAACTGATGAGAATGGCTCACCAAACTCGTTTTTCACCTGCAAAATAGTCACTCACACTTTGTTGGACGTGAGCACAAGCTATAATGTGGGCAAATACGTGAGCAAACTCATTGGCATACTCAATCCCTTGATTGTGCAAGATCTGGTGCACAACTATAGTCACAACTGATAGCAATCTGATTCTCTACCACCTGTCCCTGTTGAACTGAACATGCACTGACATGCAACTGATTTAACTGATGTATTCATTAGTTGTATTATGAGTTAATAACTTGTGAATTAATTAATAACTAATTCACCCAACTCATCTCTAGTCTATTTTCCAGTTAGACTAAATACAACCAGTTTAATAAAGCTAAACTGAACACAACTCCATCAACTCCACAATCAACTCCACCAAACTCAACTGATTGAGTTCTAACTGAAGTCATGCATGCAACAACTCAACTGACTCATAAGAAGAGCGTATTTCCTTCTGACAGCTGCATGTGCCACCTCTGTAGCTCAAACTGAAGTGCTCCAAGAGAATAAGATTAAGTTTATAGTCCAAATATTATTGTGAGATAATAATATTTGACTTTTCTATTTTTTGACAGCCAGTCTAAAAATAGACTTTGATCACTCACACTGTGATCACTCACACTTTCATCAAAAATAGAAGTCCATCTATTTTTTCCAACTTGATCAATCATCCATAAACAGAAACCTGCAATCCATAGACATGATCCATATGTCTGAAAATAGACATAGTCTAAAAATAGACTTGCACCAAAAATAGCCTGCGGGCCCACTTAGTGAAGGCAACTCTTTTCACTAAGCTCCATCATCTTGTTGCAATCTCAACAAGTACAAGAAGGGCGTTGATCTCTCTTGAAAGAATATCTATTTTGAAAATTATCTTTGAAGAATGCATCAAGGATCTTGGAAGTTGTTGCTAGAATAATCGAAACATCTTGAAAAGACATCGTTGAAGACTCTTCAAGGATCTTGAAGGCATCAAGAAGGTTGAAGACATCATCAAGTAAGTATCATATTATTACATCATGTATGAATCTACAGGTCATATGCGTTGTAGAGCCTTGAACCTGTACCTTCCCATACACCTCTCAGCCTCCTTTTCCCACTCATTTCATCCACCAAGTTGGTTAAATCATTGTATTTTAGGACTTTTTACATGGTTTTCTAACTATGCTAAGTGACTGTTGTTTGGTTTAGAATTTTGGTTCAGAATGCTGCGTTTCCGCAGCCAACACAGGTTTCTGCAGCCAGCACAGGATTCCGTAGCTGTTTTATTAAACGATATGTTACAGGTGTCCTCTGAGAAGATGAGCCACATGGGCAAGTTCCAGGGGTCAAGGACATGGCACGTGTCCCTCCAGATCACCCAGAACAGCCATAAAAGCCCGCGGTCAATGAGGAGGCAAATACCGGTCAACAGAAGTGTTCAACGGTGGCACGGCTTTGCGTTGCTCTGTTTTTGGGCACGTGAAGCTAGGTGGCATCATCCTCAACCACGGAGACAATCTAGAAGCATGAATCCAACAGCCATATTCTCCAGATTGAATGAACACGATGATAGTTACCTAGATCCGAGGATGCAGAGGATTCATGTGTTTTTAAACAGCTGGTTGAATAGCATAGATCTCGTTAAAGTAGTTTGCTTTCTCCTTATAAATAAAGCGTCCTTGAACGTTGTAGAGTTAATCGTTTTTGTAATCATTTTGTATGTAATTTTGAGCTCCCCACTGTACTTTACATTTGCTGTCAATACATGAGAAGATTGTTTTTCATTTAAGCGTATAACTGCTCCTTGAACCGGCTGAAGTAGGCAGAGGGCCCCTGTTTGTTGAAGCCCTGTATAGAAACCTTTAATTTCCTGCATTTCTTTTTCTTGTTTCATTTATATTAGCTGTACAGATGTCTTTTAAATTGCTGCATTTTTATTTCTTTTCAACATGTATATTAGTTGTACATAAAATTTGACTTTTGTTGATTTACATTTCTGCACTTTTATGTTCATGACTGATCAGTGTGTTATGCAGGTTTCTTAGGCAAGCCCGGGACAGTTTTCCTTCTTTTCTTTTCATAACTAGTGGCATGCGTGATCATCTTGTCTATGTTGTTGACCTTTATTGTTTTGCAGTTTTGATTTTCCTTACTGTCATTTCTTTAACTTGCATGTTTACTTTCTGCTCTTAGATATCAAGTTGTTCATCTTTTGATGGTTCCTTTTCCATAATCAAATAACTTTATTGGGAGCCAAAATATCAATTAGTATAGCTTGATTTAGTTTTCTTTAGAACTCACACTACTTGACTTATCCATAACTGTTTCTTATATGATAAATTCAGCTGAAAGGAAAAAGGTTAAGAGAAAGTTAAAGTATTGTGACTAGTCTCTTTTATTTAGTTTCACTCAGATTTCACATTGCTTAACATTTCATGATATCTTTTCATAGAGAAGATTAAGTTGAAGAGTTGAAATAGTGTGAGATAGTTGTTCTTACTTTTAGTTGGATTTAATGTAGATTTCATTTTCATTTTCATTCAGCAGCAGAGATACTGGGCCGATGTCATTAGTCTTTTATTTGATGTCTTTATTTTCCTTTAAGAGTTGATTTTATTGCAGTTGTTGTTCAAGCTTTCTTGTAGAATACTTTTTAAGTTTTGAGAAATCATTTAGAGATCACCACAATCATCCACATTTCACTTGCTTTATTACACTTCCATCACATCACAGTAGGAAAGATACATTCGAAAACAAACTTAAAAAAAAAAACTAAAAACGACAAAAGATTAAGAAAACGGTTATCTAAGTACATATAGTACACCTCACTTCATCAGCTTACGAGCCCCGGGTTGACATTTAAAAGTTGCAATTTAGACATCACTAAATTGACCAAACATGCGTTCTTTTAGCAAGGAGAGAAATAAGCTTGTTGGAGCATCAAATTATCTAGCATGGATGAAAAGTATTGACCTGATACTCAAATAACAAGAAGTAATGGAGTATGTTACTAGGGAAACGAATAAATCGAGAAAATACAAGACACAAGAACTAGCAAAGTACAAGAAAGGGGAAGTAAGGGATCAAAGGATAATAGTTGAATCAATTAAGGATTCTCTTGTTCCATTTGTTGCAAACTTGAAGACTTCCAAGGCTATGTATGAAAAGCTAGTGAATTTGTATTGTGTAAGTACAACAGGACAAAAGATGTCTTTCCAGAATAAATTATACAGAGTGAAGAAAACAAAGGATGGGGATGCGGCATCCTTTATCATGAGAGTCTTGCATATATGAGACCGTTTCCAAGGACTTGGGGAACCAATTACTGATGAGCCTAGGTATTGCAACAATAATGCTGCAACTCCTAGGGCTACCAGCTTTACTTATCAACCTAGGGTTCATACAAACTTGGAGGTGACAGTGCTATATGCACAAGTAGAAGTGAAGGTCCTGCCTGTTGTCACTATGAGTCAGAAGAAGTTTTAATTCTTTGATGAAAGGAGAGCAAACCTTATTCTAAGAGAGAGCTACTTCTACTGCAGTAATGAAGAAAACAGCATGAAATGCTAAACTTGCACCATAACCTAACTTAATCAATCAAACATGCTAAGAAAAATTACTAATTTAACATTAACCTAATGCTAATTATCTATGTTGTACAAGAAAAAAAACATTAAAACTAGACTAGGGTGTGGCAAAGAAACTTAGGCTAAATTGGATTTCAAGCGGAAGAGCGATCAGAGGTTGAAATCAATGAAATGAGGATGTAAGGATGCAGTAGCGCATAGGGACCATTGGATCGATCAGTGAACAGAAGATGGATGGTGGAGATTATGTCGCAGAGGCGAAGTCAAGAGATGGACGGTCGGAATAAATCGACAGATGGATGGCGGAGATCGACCAAGCTAGTTGGTGATTGGGTGAAGCAACAGCCGTCAGATCAGACGAGGCAGATCGACGGTGGTAGTTTAAGGCGATAAAGTGATCGGGTGATGTGATGGCCATCAGATCAAGAGATAGATCGATGATGGAGATGGGAACGCTTAAAGGAACGTACAGAAATGGGGGAGTGGGTTTAGAGGGCGGTAAGCGGTATATCGCGCACCCTCAAAGTTGTAAGTGGTTTCCTAAAATTTTACGCAATTAGCCTCCTCGGGCGACACGTAGCACGGGGAAACTTCTCATTTCACGTGCCTTAGAGCGGATAACAATCAGACAGAAATCCACACGATATCACACGAAGGCCATCGGATCTGGCAAGGTAGATCTACAGTGGAGATTTGACCGAGTGGGTTGGTGAGCGGGTGTGCGATAGTCGTCGTATCTAATAAGGCAGATCGACGATTGGGATTTAAAGTGCACAAAGTAAGTGGAAGACTCCATGTGAGGCAACAGTTGGGGAAAATATTGAATCAGACGGTGATTGTGAAGGTTTGTTGGTGATTGAACGACGAGGAAGCGATGGAGGGGGAATGTGCTGGAGGCCGTTTCAAAGGAAAATGACAGAGAAAACCAGTGCGGGTAAACAACTAACTGCATTTAAACAACGAACTCCATATCCCATGTGAGAACCAGAGACTATGTTTTTGGGGTTGTTGGAGGGTCTCTACTTCAAGTCATGGTCCCAGAGGGAGGAGATGAGGATGAGACACCTGCGCACAACCTGATAGTAATATTTTCCTATAATCTAGCCTGTGAATTAAAAACACAAATGAAAGTAACCTACAACAGATGCAACTACTGAAACAGATGAACATAAACATGAAGCTATTCAAATCAATGAATAGAACCAGAAAGTTGCTAAACCAAATGAATCAGAACCAAAAACTTCTTGAGCAAATGCATCAGCAAACCATGAAACTACTAAAGCAAATGAATCAGTAAACCATGAAACTACTTAACAAATAAACATAATATAACTCTATGCTAGAATAACAATACAATAAAGAGGAGTTGTGGCTGCTTGGGTCAGGCCCTAGCCCAAGAGCTTCAACCCTCGAAGTTTAACTCAGAGCTGGCTTAAACAGAACTCATCTTCATTATAGAAACCATGGATTACAGAGCAAATTCACAAGTCTTTGCAGTTCATAAATAAAATAGAGTTTTACAAATGAATTCTGAATCCTAGTGAGGTCGTAAGCCTCTCTATTTATACATATGAAGTCTCCAACATCTTCCTCTAAAATTAGGGTGGTTTGGCTACCAACTCAAAATAAACTGTTTTCTGTCCTTTGCACTTGCTTGGATGTCTTTTAGTCCTCATGATGTGTTTGTTTGCACTCCTAGCTGGTGGAGGAATATTCGAATGGAGGGGTAGTGGATGAGGAGGATTAACCTCCTATAATTCCTCTACCTTATCCCATTCAAGTCTTGACCAAGGTCTTTGCTATATTTCTTTGCTTTTATTCTTTATACCTACATTTCTCCTTGCTTTTATCCTTTATTCTTGTGTTATAAGCACATTAGACCACAAAGCCAAATATCCAACTCTAACTCATTTCATAAACAAAATATAATCAAAATTATGCATTAAGTTGTGAGAATAGTTGGTTTGACTAAGCTAGGAGGTGAATTAAGGCCAATTAAGGCCCATATAGTTACTCAATAATGAGGCTCATCATCACCCACCTACTAAAAGTGTTTCTCATCCTCTGAGCAACTTAGTGGCTCAGGTAGCCTCTCTGACATCCCATGCTTCTGCTGTGGTCTCTTCTTCTTGTTCATAGAAGCCTTCTTTCCCTTTTGCTTCTTCCCACTGCCTCTTTTCCTCTTCTTCTTTTCTCTGATATTCAAACTGTGTGGCAGTGTGTTCTATTTTAGCAGGCATGTATATTATCATCTCTTAGCAGCTTAAATATATCCTCAAAATGTGAAATTTCTTGCCCTTGGGCAGCAAGATATCTAAGTTCTAGTTGAGGATCATTTGCAAATCGATTATGGATGCTGAGTAGGGCCATGGGATTTGATTCTTTAGCTCTGATGAAAAGAGGTTCATTTTTCTCTCTGGCCAATATTCTTTCATCTCTGCAGCCCTTGATTTCTCATGGTTTAGCCATGATGCCAAAGCCATTAATTGTAGATCTCCTAACTCTGCATTAGGATCCCAATTATTCATGTCTGTGAGGGCCATGTTATGTAAGTAAAACTCAGCCATTTTGGCCCCATCCTTTAGTGCACTTTGACCACAAAGATCAATAAATTGTCTGCAGTCCTGATCTGGCATGGTGCTCCTTTGTGCTAGTGTTTTAATATGAAATTTCAACCATTGTTCTCTGAGGTAAAGAGCATAGGATTTAGCTGGCATCCTACACTGGATGGCCTCCAAGGAGAGGCTGGCCATACATGCTAGCTAGTTTTCCTTTTCCTGCAACTGTTCTCTCTTTTTTTCTGATCTTCTTCCTTTTTTTGTTCTTTCTCATCTCCATCAGTTTCTTCCTATGTTTTAGCATCATCCTCCCCGTGTTTCAGCATGGTCCTCTGTATTAGTTTCTTCTTTATTCATCTCATCCCATCTAGATTTGTATCATCTTCTTGTTTTTCCTCCTCTTCACTGACGGAAGGACTAACATCATAGATGAGGGTTTTGATGTCATCCTCTGCTGGTAAGTCTCTCAAGACTAACCATTTCATAGGGATCTTGAGGTTTTGGATGGCATCCTCAATGAGCATTCTAATCAAATCATGGTGAGCCAAATGTTGGGAATTCCCTTCCTTTACTTTGTTGTTGGAGTCTATGAGTGTTGCATCAAGAAATAGGGTATGCTGAGTCTTTGGTGAACTAGTGTTTCTACCCCAAATCTTAATTCTTCAAACATTCTCAAATGGTTTCCATAACAATACTGTATCTATGGACTCTTGCATTCTCTTTTTTTTTTAACTGTAACGGGTATAATTTATTAATGAGGTCTGGTTGGGCCTAAGCCTAATCAACCATCTTTACACAGCTTTTCCTTGCATCTTTTCCGCCATTAAAAAGATTCCACATGCCTAAGAAGTCTGAAATGCCTGGACGATACACTAGAGGGTACCTCCCAGAACTCTGCTCATTATCCGACATGTTGACAAGATTTGATGTGGCTTTAGCTGGAACCCACTGGAGGTTCTGGCGTGTGATGAGTTACTATCCATTGTAGGCTTTTGTTTTCAGATTCAGGCTGTTACCATCAGTTGGTGTCAAAGCTGGAGTCCTCCATCTGAGCCCAATCTGAGTGCAGAAGCATCGACAGCGCTAACCAACAGTGTCCATATGAGAATTCCTCCATCCGAGCCCAATCTGAGTGCAGAAGCATCGACAGAGTAGATACCAACAGTGTCCATATGAGTGCCATGGTATTAATTGAAGTGCATATAACACCTTCAGTATCAGAGGTAGAAAGACTTGGCAGTAGTAGTGAATGGCTCCTCTGTTCTGATATCCTTGACGATGCAATTGCAGGGACGCCGTCTTTATCAAGCAGCTACCACACAGTCTGATTGTTTTAAAGATGGAGAAAGGTCCCCAGATTTACCTGTGCACATCATGCTATACACTGTTATAGTTGATGTGCCGAAATTGTTAGTCATAATCCTCTCAAAATTGTACAATATGTTGTGATCCTTGCTTCTTGCTTCTTGTTCAATTCTGCCCTTGAGTTAAGGAATACATTATGAGGTAGCGTTGTTGTCATTGTTGTTGAGAGTTCCTGGTGCTAAGAGACAGCCTTTGTTTTCCATTTCGTCCACCTCACTATTCAAACTTCTGAGGATATGGTATATTTTGAAGGAAGTGAAATCTTGCAGAATTAGCTTTAACCTTTTCAGGGACTTGTTGAGAATAGCATTGTTGAACTAGTCGTCCGAGATGATCTTCTTAATGAGAATTTCAGAGTCTCCGAATGCTTGGCATTCTTTGATGCCTTTATCCCGAACTATTTGGCAGGCTTTTATGAGAGCAAGGAGCTCTGCCTGATTGTTTGTGCGAATACCGAGCCCCCAACAAAAGTGGACTTTTCTGGGGTTATCTGAGAAGTAGATGACTCCTCCAGCTCCCGCAGCCCCCGGGTTTCCTTTGGAGGCACCGTCGAAAAAGATTGAAGTTGTGTTTTGGATCTTCCACCAGGTTTGAAAGGCAGCTTCAGGTTCTCTGATTTTCCAAGTTGGAGAGGGGAGGGGAGGGGGAAGGGAACGGGCTTTGCTTATGGGATGAAGGCTATGAAGGTTCAGCCAAGCCTTTTCAGAGGGGAGAAGGGAGAAGTCAGAATTTTGGGAATGCATGAGGACAGTTTATATAAGAAGAGCTTTTTCAATTGAGGCAGATTTAGCAGGAGAGCGTGAGGAATTGTTGAAGATTAAGTCATTCCGGGCAAGCCAGATTTCCCAGCATACAAATTTGGGAATGGAGAGCCAAATGTGAAACCACAGGGATTTATTGGGGATATTTTGAGGGTAACATTGAAACCATTCAGTAAATAGATCAGCCACGAAGCTATGATGGGGAGGGGAGGTGGGCAGTCCAAGGAGAGTTAGTTTCCAAACTTCTTTGGCAAAATCGCAATCAATGAACAGGTGGGAGGCTGTTTCTCTAGAGTTTCTGCACATTGCGCATCTATGAGGCGCAGCAAAATTTCATTTTGACCAGTTATCCCCTGTGAGCTGTTTATTCTGTATGAGGATCCAAAAAAAGAAGTTAACTTTGGGCAGCCCCTTGGCGCTCCATACCTGTTTCCATAGCGATGGCGTTCTCAATCTATCTTTTTTGGTCTGCAGGGCAGAACAACCCAACGCTGATGTGTAAAAACCAGTATCACCCCACCCCCATCTGTCTGCGCTGTTGCGGTGGACCGGCGCTGCGTTTGAGAGCAGCGATTTGAGGATTATGATTTGGTGTTGGAACTGCGCCAGCACAGGTGGGATCGCCTAGTCGATCCAATTCCCTTTACTATCCCAAGCTGAGATGTCATTCAACTTTCTTATACCTACTCCGTGGAGCCAATCTCTGAGATCCCAGATTTCTTCGTGGGAGTTAAGAGGGGGGTTGTTCATGATGCGGTCTTTCCAGAGAAGGATCTTCTCCCCATTGCCCGGAATGCGGTACAAATGTTTCCTGAAACTACTGATGCTTTTCCTACAGAGGTTCCAGGTGTGTGTGCCTGCGAGTGTATTGTTTGCTGACAGGTGCCTGAGAGAGATCCCCTGCGCGTATTTGGAGGTGAGCATTTCACTGACCGGGTGTGAGGGATCTGAATATATTTTCCATAGGAGCTTGCATCCAAGTGACAGATTAGATAGAGCAGGGTCTCTGATCTGTAGCCCTCCGTCCAATATTGGCCGCTTGACTAGTTCCCAGTTTGCCAAATGCATTTTATTGTGATTGCCTCTGCCTCCTTTCCAGAGAAAGTCTCTCAGGAGACAAGAGATCTGTTCCATAATGTGTTTCGGGGCCAGAAGGAAAGAGGCTTGATATATGGGGAGAGCAGATAATATGGATTTAAGTAAGATAATTTTCCCTCCCTTGGTTAGCCAATAACCTCCCCATGAAGTGATCTTGTCTTTAATTTTGTTAATGATGCCATGCCACAGAGATCTGTTGTTGACTCCAGATGTGAGGGGTAAGCCGAGGTATTTGATGCTGTCCCAATGGGAGAAGCACTCAAATCCAAGGGTCTGGGCTATGATATTGAGATTGTGTTGGCTTACATTCCATCCAAAGATCGAACTCTTTCTGTCATTTATCACATCTCCTGAAGCTTTGTAATAAATTTTTAGCACAGCATCGAATTAGCTGCTATTCTAGTAGAGGCTCCGCCTAGGAGAAGGGAGTCATCTGCAAAGAGAGCATGATTTATTGGCTTTAGAGCATTTGCAGTTCGGATTCCTAGGAGATCACCAACGTTCATTTTTGCAGCCAGCTTCCTGCTAAGAGAATCAGCCATGAGAATATACATAAAAGGTGAGAGTGGACAACCTTGCCTTAGTCCATGATTATCTTGGAAGAAGGATGTTGGGCGGCCGTTGACCATGGGGGCTATCTAGGGGTTTGAGATGCAAGCTTTGATGAGATTGATAAACTGAGGAGGGAAGCCGAAGGATCGGAGGACTTGGAGAAGAAAAGAATGGTTGACTCTGTCGAATGCATTAGCCATGTCAAGCTTGATCAGCATCCCCTTCTCTTTCCTCTGTTTGTTGGAATGGATAGCTTCCTACACTTGAATGATGTTGTCCAAGATGTGTCTGCCTTTGACGAACCCCCCTTGGGCATTGGATATTAGTTTGTCAAGAAGGGGTTTGATTCTAATTGCAATAATTTTTGACAAGATTTTATAGGAGGCGTTGCATAGAGAGATGGGCCTAAACCTACCGAAAGTTTCTGGAAGAGCCTCTTTTGGAATTAGAGCAAGAAAGGTGGAGTTGATGCCTCCCCCAACCTTGGCTTTTCCAAAGAAACCTTGTATCATTTTCAGCAAATCTATTTTGATGATGTCCCAGCAGACTTTGTAGAAGTGTATTGTGAATCCATCTGGCCCAGGGGCCTTATCTGATTCCATTGCCAAAATAACCTTGATGATTTCTTCTTCAGATAAGGGATTCAGTAAAGCCTGGTTGTCCTCATGGGTGATGAGGTGGGGAATATGGGAGAGGAGATCTTCAGTATCTTCTATGCTGCCTTCATGCCTTGTGCCGTATAGATCTTTAAAATGGTTTTCGGCTGCAATTTTTATTTGTTCAAATTTGTTGCAAATCTGCCCTTCATCATTCTTGATCTCAGTGATGTGATTCTGAGATAGGCGGGCTTTGTACTGTCGGTGGAAAAAGGAGGTATTTCGGTCTCCTGCCTTTAACCAAAGGCTACAATATTTGAGTCTCCGGCGCTCTTCTTCCCTTCTGAAAGATTGATGGATATTTCTTTGATAGGCTGCTTCTTTGTTTAAAATTTCTGGGGTGATGTGAAGCCCTTCCATACCAATTTGTAAGGTTTCCAGCTGATGAACATCGACTTTTCTCTGCTGGGTAGAGGGGTTGGGGCGTTTCCTAAGCCACTCTTTTAAGGCTTTTTTGGTGGCTTTTAATTTTTGCTCCCACACAAAGCTTGGGGATTCGTTGATGGGGATATCCCAAGCCGATTGGATAGTATCCAGGAAGCCTGCTTTTTCAATCCATAGTGGACTGAATTTAAAGGGGATAGGGCCAAGGTCTTCCTCAGGGGCCAAAAGGAGTTGAATTGGCTTATGGTCCGAGGAGAGCTTGGGGAGAATTTTTGTTGATATGAGGAGATTTTCCATCAACAGGGAGCTTTGTATTAGAAATCTGTCCAGCCGGGCAGTGATGTAGTCAGGCCCAGTTCTGTTATTGGTCCAAGTATATTTGCCTCTCACCGGGGCAAAATCTAGGAGGTCCCTCTGCTGCATTAATTCCTCTACCAAAGGCAGCAGCTGATCTCTGCTGCTATTTCCCCCCCTTTTTTCCTTTGGCTTCATGACTAAGTTAAGATCTCCTCCCAGGATGATGTTATTTAGGGAGTGATGATCTAAGAAGACCGAGAGAGTAATCCATCAGTCTCTTTTTTCTACATAAATAACAGGAACATAGAGATTGAATAAGGCTATAGTTAACTTACTTTCAAGATGCTTGAGCTCCGTGAATATCCAGTGTTGGGTCTCATGGGAGTTCAACAGGCGGAACTGATCTTCCGACCAGAGAGTTGCAACGCCTCCCGAAGTTCCCCTTGAGCTAACTGCTATGCCTTCATTCTTCTTCCATTTAGATTTTCTGATATCCTTAAGGGCTTGCCCTTCGATTTTGGTCTCTGGAGCAAGATGATGTTTTAGTGTTCTATTTTCATCAGATCTTTGACTGCTTCAATTTTTGGTTGGGTCCCCAGGCCTCTGCAGTTCCAAGAGACTATACGCATTATTTACCTGGCGAGGGATTTGGGATTCCTCCCTTGGTGGATCTTCCTCTAGTATTTCTTCCTATAGTCATCTCTATTGTGGACTAGCTGCCTTGCATTTTGAGACGCTCTACCTCCTCCTCCTAGACTGCTTTGTGGGTCTTCCTACCTATTTTCTTCGAGGGTCTCTCATAGGTCTCTTTCTCTGAGGAGTCTGAAGGTTCTGACACTTTTTTCTTCTTTTTTATATCTGCATACGAAGGCATGGAGGGGCTGCCCTGAGGAGAACCAAGCGATGCATCTCCGCCTCCTTCTTTATTTACCTGTAGATCTTCGACCTGTGCTGGAATGGTCAGATCCATATCTGGGGGGTTTGAAGGAGAGGCTCCTTCGGGGATTGGGATCTCGTCCAGTTTTTGATGGGTTCCATTTTCATTGCTGGGTTTTCCTTGATTATTCCCCTTTGTGGCTCCTTTCCCAGATGCTTTTGCATGGCCCGTTTTCTGGACTGAGGTCCATTGATCTCCCTTGGGGGTGTGGCGCTGCTCTTCCATTTTTTTCTTACAGTGTTTTGCGAAATTTCCATAGCCATGGCAGTGTCTGCATTTAAAGGGGATCTGCTCGTAATCCAGCTCTTGAATATGGGACCATCCAGCCACTGTGAGTTTTATTGCTTCGGGTAGTCCTTCTTCCAGATCTACTTCCACGCATGTTCGGGTGTAGGAGTACTGATCTTTCCTTACGGCCTGATCAATGTATTTACCAAGGGAGTTGCCGATGATTTGGAGAGATTTCTGACTCCAGCAATGCAGGGGGAGATGGGGAAGCCACACCCACACTGGAACCGCAGAAGGAACATCCTGGGTCGGGTAAAAATCTGGAGACCATTTATTTAAATATAGTCCATATGGCCCCATGAAATATGGCCCGTTCCTGAAGATGAGACTCCGGTCTTCTGTTGATTCAAAGACGAATACAAAGAAGCCTTTACCTACAAAATATGGTTTGATCCCTTCCTTGATCAGAGGGGTCCAGTTTCTCTTGATCCAGTCTTCAACAGATTTGGGCAATGGCCAGAGGCCGGTGAACTGCCCAATGAGCCCTCTATCAGCTAGATTCAGTGCAGAGCGACAGGTTTCTTCCTCAGGGAGGGCCACCATGGGGATGCAGTCTTTTTTCTTGACAAATTTCTGTTGTTGAGCAGATGGAGGGCGTCTGCTGCATGCATCAATCATTTTCTGAAATTCGATGACTTCAGGAGGGAGAGGGGGGGATCCGCCTCCCCATCGCTAGGCATGGCTGCCAGGAGGGCCGCAGCAGCAAGGAGCAGGCGAACGCAGCACGGGGGCTGCACGGGAGCACTGGGCTAGGTCACGCAGCAAAAAGGCCAATTCTTGCATTCTCTTTTGACTTATTAAAGAACTTCCTTTTTCCCACATTTTCACTTATAAACCAACTACCTCTTAACCTTTACAACTTTTTATCAAATGATGCATATGAGTGAGTGAGTAGGATACTTACATGTGGTCTTGATGCCATGCTGTAGTTGTCAAAGATCAGAGGTGTTGTTGATGGTCATTCTTCTTCCCCCTCTGTTGTCTGCTGATGGTTTATTAACTTTTGCAGGAGTCTGCAACTGAAGATCTGATGTTGTTGCTGCTGCTGTGAAGCTCTTGGATCTGATGTTGCTACTGTTGTGGAGCTCTTGGGTTACCACTTGGCAATGTTTGGTGTCTTCCTTAGAATTCTTGATCATGTTGCTGGATGGTGTTGTGAGGATGTTGTAATGAATGGACAGAGGGAGTAGGAGTGTATGTGGATGCAGGGATGATGGTAATGGTTGAGGTGATTCTGTTAGAAAACACAATCTTCACCTAAATGGAAGCAGTGATGTGAACACAATAGAATTGATGGAGGGATGCATTGTTAAGGAGTGGAGGAGATGAAATATATGTGAGGCAGGGTTCCCTTTAGATCTTCTCTCTGCTCCTTAGTTGTCTTTCTCGCCCACCTGCACATAACAATTATGGTTTTTTTCTTCTAATATATATATATATATATATATATATATATATATATATATATTAAACAAAACACCTAGGCTGCCTCATAGAGGTTTTCACCCTAGATATCTGCCCTGGGTGCCTCAAGGAAGGTTTTCACCCAGGGATCTTCTGATCCTTTTCATTTTTCTCATCCTTGGGCCACCTCATGAGGTTTTCAACCCAAATATGGGACTCAGGCGCCTCTTAGAGGTTTTCACCTGAATCCTTATTATTTTTTTCTTTTTCAGTGACCGGATGAGGGAGGAGCTGGAATTTTCTCCACCATCATCACTGTCTTATTAATGTTGTCAATGAACTCTTGTCTTGATAAAGGCCTCTTGTACATTTTCAATCTGTGTCCATTAACTAGCAATGGAATGGCTTCTTCATCAATAGTTCTGATTTGCACTGAACCATTGTCATAGCATCTTTCCATCACATAAGGTCTGAGCCATCTTATCCTTATCTTGCCCTTGAAGTCTTTAAACCTGGAATCATATAACAATGCCCAGTATCCTTCTTGAAATTGCTTCTCCTTGATGTGCTTGTCATGCCAGATCTTCCTCTGAAGCTGAACTATCTCGGTATGTAGGAGGGCCTACATTCTTAATTCATCTAAGCCATTCAAATGGAACAATATTTCTTTCTGTGCATGACTGAGATCCAGATCTAGTTGGGCTGCCATCCTCAATGTATTATATTCAAATTCAATGGACAAAAAAGCCTTCTACCCATAGACCAGCTCATAGGGTGTAAATCCAGTGGTGGTCTTCTATGTTGTATTATAGGCCCAGGTGGCCTCAACTAGTCTTTCTACCCAATCCTTTCTGTTGTTGTTCACTACCTTGGTTAGGATGTTCTCCAGTGCTTTGTTGGTCACCTCCACTTGCCCATTAGCTTGAGTGGAGGTCCTATGCTTGATTTTGTGATGTTTGAGCAGTTCTTCAATAATGCTAGAGGTAAACTAGCTGCCTTGGTCTGTGACTAGCTCTCTAAGGTACCCAAATTTGTAGAATATACTCTCCCTTAGGAACTCAGCCACCTTTTCTTCTGTTGTTGCCTTAATTGCCTTGGTTTCAGCCCACTTATTCAAGTAATCAGTGCACACAATAATGTGTTGTTTTTGCTTTCAAGGAGAATTGATAGGCCCAATGAAGTCCATGCCCCACTTTTCAAATGGCTCAAAAGTCACTTGAGGTTGTAGGGGCATTTCATCTCTTGGAGTAGGCTTTCCCATCCTCTTGCACCGATCACACTGACTAATGTACTTCCTCACATCTTGATAAAGAGTAGGCTAATAATAGCCTTCTTGCAACACTTTGAATGTTGTCCTCTTTGCTACAAAGTGACCTCCACAAGGCCCATCATGATGGGTCAGAAGGATGTCAAAGACTTCCTCTTCGCTTAAATATCTTCTCAAGATTTGATCTGGGCCAAGTTTGAACAGATTGCCCCCAATCCAGGTGAAGGGGGCACTTTTCCTGATTATCTTGCTCTGTTCTCTAGAGGGTAGGTTTGGTGGGAACTGTGCTGATACCAAATCAGCAAACCATGTGGAGAGTACTGAGATAGCAAACAAATGCTCGTCTAGTAACTGATCATCCACCATTCCTTCTTCACCTGTAGGTAGATTCATCCTAGATAGAAAGTCAACAACAACATTCTCCTTACCAGGCTTATCAACAATAGTTAGATCAAACTGCTGCAATAAAAGTAACCATCTTATGACTCTAGCATTTATATCTGGTTTATTCATTAAATATTTAATTGCAGCATGATCAGTATGAACAAATGTTTGATAGCCTGTAATATAATGCCTAAACTTGTTCAATGAATGCACAACAACTAGGAGTTATTTTTCGGTCACAGTATAATTTAATTCAGCCTTTGACAGGTTTTTACTGGTAAAATAGATGGCATAAGGCAATTTCTCCTCTACCTGACCTAAGGCTGCTCCTATGGCTTTATGTGAGGCATCAGCATGGATATGAAAAGGGAGGGCCCAGTTTGGACCTCTGAGGATTGGTGCAGTGATTAATTTACCCTTTAGAATGTCTAGGGCCTCTTGACAACTTTCTAACCATATAAATTCAGAATCTTTGGCCAATAATCTGAACAAAGGAGAGGCCAATTTGCTGAAGTCCTTTATGAACCTTCTGTAGTATCCAGCTAACCCTAAGAAACTCCTAACATCTCTATGCTTTTGTGGAGGCGGGACCCTTTGGATGATCTCTATTTTTTTTGGGTCCACCTGTAGTCCTGCTGAGATATGGAATGACCTAGCACAGTCCCTTCAGTCATTAAGAATTCACATTTTTTTGGAATGAGAGACAGGTTCATTTCAATGCACTCGTGTAATACTTTGCCTAGGTTAGTTAGGGCCTCTCGACAATCACAGTTTCAAGGTGTAAAATCATCCATATAGATCTCTACGGCATCATGTACTAACTAAGCAAAAATACTCAAGATTGCTCTCTGGAAAGTTGCAGGAGCATTGCATAAGCCAAAAGGAAGGACCCTATAGGCAAAAGTACCCCAAGGATAGGTGAATGTGGTTTTATCCTAGTCTTTTGGGCAGATTTGGATTTGGTTGTACCCACTGAATCCATCTAGGAAATAAGAGAAATTCTTCCCTGCCAGGCCATCTAGCACTTGGCCAATGAAGTGTAGGGGAAAATGATCCTTCTTTGTGGCTTTGTTCAACTCCCTATAGTCAACACAATCCTCCACTTACCATTCTTCTTGGGAACTAACACTAAAGGAGAGACCCAATCACTGTCAGAGATAGGGTAAATGAACTCTGCATCTAACAGTTTTTGCAGTTCTTCTTTGACGATGTCTTTAAGGGTTGGATTCATTCTCCTTTGTGGTTCCATGACTGGCTTGCAACCTTCCTTGATGTATATGTGGTGAGTACACATTGAGGGGTGTACTCCCTTCACTTCCTTATAGCTCCAAGTGAAGGCTTCTAGGTTCTCTTTCAACAATTTGCATAGTTGTTCCTCTTCTAAAGTAGAAACAGATGGATTAATCTTCAAGGTTTTCTTTGGGACAAATTCTATGGTTTTGACTCTGAGTGGGCTGGAATCAGCCAAGCATAAGTCAATTTGATGATTGTTCAGTGTTTCCTTTACTTCTTCTTCTAAGGGTAATAAACTAGGAGTTGGACTTTGGAGCAGGTGTTCAATTAAGTCATCCTCCTCTTGCTGTCCTCCTCCTATGATTTCTTCCATAGCATAAAGTTGGGTTTAATAAATCTCATCTTCTTCCTCCTCCTCTAACCATAAAGGTAAATCATGCTCTAGAGAAGGTTGAGTAGGAGGGTATAGGACTAATTGTTTGGAAATATGCCCATTCTTGATGGTCATATTCCCAGCTCTGCAACTAATGTAAGCATCAGTTGTGGCCAACCATGGCCTCCCAAGGATGAGAGGGTAACTAGTAAGCTTAGCCTTAGGCTGGAGAACTAGGAAATCTACAGGGTATTCCTAGAAATTAATGGAGACCATCACATCCTCCACAATTCCCTCAGGGGTGACTATGGAACATTTTGTAAGTTGCAACACTATTGTGGTCTTTCTCAATGACCCTTGGAGGTTGAGTTTGAGCATGGTGTCCTTAGTCATCACATTAATGGTAGCCCCAAGATCAATCAGAGTGTGTGGTACAATAGTTCCATTGATGTGCACATCTACTACAGGGCTTCCAGGGTCCAAATATTTTTGACATATTACTTGCCCTAGCATTAAGTCAGACAACTGCCCAATGACATTAATGGTAGGGGCATCCCTTTTTCTTCTTCCTGGATGCTTGAAGCACTTATCCTTAATTAATTTATTGTAAATAGGCACATCTTTGATTGCCTGGAGAAGGGGGATCTTTACACATAAATTTTTCAATTCTCCCAGAAGTTTAGTTTCTTCTGGGGTAGGCTAGAGTGGTTGGGTTAATATTTGAGGAAAGGGTGGATTTACTTTAAGGTTGCTTTCCTCTCTTTCTTCCTCAACCTCCCTATGTGGAGAAGGAGGTTGGTTGTCTGGGATAATTCTCCCAGATCTTAAGTTGATCTCCTGGATTTCTACATCATAAGCTGGGTATGATGTCTCTCCATTGTATGCTTGTTGAGCCTACCTATTGTTTGGGTTTGGATTTGGCTGGGCAGGCATCTAGGGTTGCTTAGGTGGAGCAGAGTGCAGGAGTTGTGGTTGTGCAGGTGGTGGAGGCAATAGGGTTGGAACATTGTTGAATTGGGGCCTCCACCCCTGGGGTGGGGTATTCCGTTGATGTTGTGGCTAAACATAAGGTTGAAATGACTGGTTGGGTAGCTCGGATTGACATTGAGATGCATAGGACCAAGGAAGGGGTGTAGACCAGGAAGGATGAGCAGGGGGTCCCCAAGAAGGTATAGTGGTGGCTTGGTTGGGGTTGTAGTATGCATGGTATGGTCCTTGCATACCCTGCTGGTATGGTCTAGGCCCAGGAGGTCTCCTTTGGTTGATGTAGCAAAGCTACTCAGTGACCTCTTCAGCTCCTTGATATACACCTTTGAGTCTAGGTAAATAAGGGCACTTGTCTGTGGAGTGGTTTTCTTCACAGACTAAACAAATCTGAATACAATTTAATGGACATTCGTTCCTAGGATGCCTCCTAGTGCATCTAGGACAAAAAATGGCCAAGGCTCTCTCTCCTTCCTCTTGCTTCCTTTTGATGTTCATGGTGTCCAATTGCAAGGCAAGGTTTTTCATCATGTCACTTTTGAAATCTTCCAACATATTTCCAATTTCACCCTTGATGGATAAGTTAGAGGATGATGTACTGGCCATCGGTTTACTACCCCTACCCTTTTTCTTAGCTGACCTAGAATGGTTTCTAAAAAAAATATTAATATCCTCATAGGGTAATTGGTAGACATCTCCTCCTGCTATCATATGTAAGGTATCCAAAATATCCTCCCTTACTCCTCTAAGCAGGACCAGCTTTAGTGACTCAGGGTCAAGTGTGCACCTGGCCCTTTTGTAACTAAGCTGGAATCTTTCTTCATAGTCTTGTAAGGATTCATCCTAGCCTATGGTCATCCTAAAAATCTCCTCTTTAGTGTCCTTTGACCTACACTAGTCCCTATATTTGTCATTGAAATTCTGTTGCATCTGAGCCCAAGTTGTGATGCTATCTCCAAGTAAACCCATGAACCAGCATAATGTTGCATCCTTGATTGTAGATGGAAACAATTTTAACTTTTGCTCATCATCTGTATAGTGATAGGTTCAGTAGATAACAAAAAACTCAAATAGGAAAGTTTCAGGGTCATCTATGGTCAGGCCATGGAAATGAGGTAGAGTAGAGGGGCTTATATTCTTCATCTTAGTGTCCCCATTGGTTTCCTTGATGGGGAAGGCACTCTCAATTCTCTCTCTATCTCTCTTGTCATTTTGGTTTCCAGCCATTGGTTCAGTAGGAATGGGTTCTTCCTCTTCTTCTTCTTCTGTAGGTTCCTCAAATAGGTAAGTTTTCTCACCTAAAGGGTCTTCCAATTCACCGTCACTGAAGAAGAGAGAAGGTTGCTTGTTGGATGCAGTGGGGGTATTTGACAAGAATTTTCTTGAATTGTCCCTAATCCTACGAGGCATGAAAGGAAATGTTTTTGGGTTGGTTTTTGTAAGATTTTGTTTAAAGCTAGAAAGTACTTGCAGAATGGAAAGGAAAGCAGATAATGACAACTGAAAGAAAGAAAGAAACTAGATTACTTTTGTAGAAATAAACTAATGGAAGAAAGTTGAAGACTAGAAGTAGAAGAAAAGAAAGTTTGGAGACTAGAAATAGAAGAAAGCAACAATTACTTCTACTTAGAAACCTCCCGGCAACGGTGCCAAAAAGTGATGAGCCTAAGTATTGCAACAATAATGTTGCAACTCCCAGGGCTACTAACTTTACTTATCAACCCGGGGTTCATACAAAATTGGAGGTGACAGTGCTATATGCACAAGTAGAAGTGAAGGTCCTGCCTGTTGTCACTATTTATAGATTCAGAAGAAGTTTTAATTCTTTGATGAAAGGAGAGCAAACCTTATTCTAAGAGAGAGCTACTTCTACTGCAATAATAAAGAAAACAACATGAAATGCTAAACTTGCACCATAACCTAACTTAATCAATCAAACACGCTAAGAAGAATTGCTTATTTAACATTAACCTAATGCTAATGTTGTAGAAGAAAAAAAATTAAAACTAGACTAAGGTGTGGCAAAGAAACTTAAGCTAAATTGGATTTCAAGCAGAAGAGCGATCGGAGGTTGAAATCAATGAAAGTGGGACGTAAGGATGCAATAGCGCATAAGGACTATTGGATCGATCAATGAATAGAAGATGGATGGTGGAGATTATGTCATGGAGGCAAAGTCAAGAGATGTACGAGTGGAATCAATCGACAGATGGATGGCGGAGATCAACCAAGCTAGTTGGCGATGGGTTGAAGTGACAGCCGTCAGATCATACGAGGTAGATCGACGGTGGTAGTTTAAGGCGATAAAGTGATCGAGTGATGCGATGGCCGTCAGATCAGGAGACAGATCGACGGTGGAGATGGGAGTGCTTAAAGGAACGTGCAGAAATGGGGGAGCGGGTTTAGAGGGCGGTAAGCAGTATATCGCGCACCCTCAAAGCTGTAAGTGGTTTCCTAAAATTTTATGCGATTAGCCTCCCCGGGTGACACGTAGCACAAGGAAACCGCTCATTTCACGTGCCCTCGGGCGGATAATGATCAGACAGAAATCCACGTGATATCGCATGAAGGCCGTCAGATCTGGAAAGGTAGATCTATGGTGGACATTTGACCGAGCGGGTTGGTGAGCGGGTGTGCGATAGCCATCGGATCTGACAAGGCAGATTGATGGTTGGGATTTAAAGTGCACAAAGTAAGTGGAGGACTCCATGTGAGGCAGCAGTTGGGGAAAATAGTGAATCAGATGGTGATTGTGAAGATTTGTTGGTGATTGGACGACGAGGAAGCGATGGAGGGGGAACATGTTGGAGGCGGTTTCAAAGGAAAATGATAGAGAAAACCAGTGTGGGTAAAAAACTAACTGCATTTAAACAACAAACTCCATAGCCCATGCCTCAAGTCATGGTCCCAGAGGGAGGAGATGAGGCCGAGACACCTGCGCACAACCTGATAGTAATCTTTTCCTCTAATCCAACCTGTGAATTAAAAACACAAATGAAAGTAACCTACAACAGATGCAACTACTGAAATAGATGAACATAAATAGGAAGCTATTCAAATAAATGAACAGAACTAGAAAGTTGCTTAACCAAATGAATTAGAACCAGAAACTTCTTGAGCAAATGCATCAACAAACCATGAAACTACTGAAGCAAATGAATCAGCAAACCATGAAATTACTTAACAAATAAATAGAACATAATTCTATGCTAGGATAATAATACAGTAAAGAGGAGCTTTGGCTACTTGGGTCGGGCCCTAACCCAAGAGCTTCAACCCTTGAAGTTTAACTCAGAGCTGGCTTAAACAGAACTCATCTTCATTATAGAAACCATGGATTATAGAGCAAATTCACAAGTCTTTGTAGTTCAAAAATAAAACAAAGTTTTACAAATGAATTTCGAATCCTAGTGAGGTCCAAAGCCTATCTATTTATACATATGAACTCTCCAACAAATTCCTCTCAAATTAGGGTGGTTTGGCTCCCAACTCAAAATAAACTATTTTCTGTCCTTTTCACTTGCTTGGCTATCTTTTAGTCCTCATGATGTGGCTATTTGCACTTCGATTTGGTGGAGGAATATCGGAATGGAGGCATAGTAGATGAGGAGGATTAACCTCCTATAATTCCTCTACCTTGTACCATTCGAGTCTTGGCCAAGGTATTTGCTTAGTTCTTTGCTTTTATCCTTTATACCTGCATTTCTCCTTGATTTTATCCTTTATTCCTGCATTATATGCACATTAGACCACAAAGTCAAATATCCAACTCTAACTCATTTTATAAACAAAATATAATGAAAAGTATGCAATAAGTTGTGAGAATAGTTGGTTTGACCAAGCTAGGAGGTGAATTAAGGCCAATTAAGGCCCATATAATTACTCAATAATGAGGTTCATCAATTACTGATTCAGAAGTAACTATCTATGTACTGACTGCATTGCCACTAGAATGGAGTAGCTTTGCAACAAGCATCTACTCCAAGAAGGATTCAACTCTCTTTGATAAGTTCTGGGCCCAATTCACATTGGAATAATCAAGGATCAAGGTCAAGGATTATATTGGATCAGATGAGGAATCTCAAGCCTTTCTAGCTCGAGTCAAGAAGCAGAAGAAGGGAAAATTTTGTAAGTCCAAGAAGAAAGACATGTTCAAGTGTTTCTGGGAAAACTAGCCCTCTAGGTTTGGTAGCTAACCTAGAAACAACAGTCAAATCAATTCACTATCTTTCCTACGAGTGATAGATAAGAAAGAGATTATGAAAGACCAACCTATAACTTTCGCTTGAATCCTCGCTTGATCTCCCTCTCCTTTGACCGATCCCGTAACTCCTCCCCGTAATTAACATGCTTGGAGAGTACCTGCACAACTACAGAAACAAATACCTGTCAAAACATAATGATCTATCACAGCATAAACATCATAGAATCAAAAATTTGATAAACAAATGAATTCATTTACAGTTAACACAATCAATTGGGAAAAATATTGAAGAACTTTATTGATAACAAGGAGAATTACAACCCATAAGAAGTCTGATCCAGCGCCATCCTCCTAGCTTCAAGCCTTCTTCACCTCATGAATCAACAAGAACATACCAATAATAACATAATGCTCTCACCTCAATACTGAAACTAGCAACACTTCCTTACAACTCAGAATAATTCAACCCTCTGATCTCTTGGATGAGAGATCCTTTTATAGATGATTGCAGGAGGTTGAGTCATCAATGGGGATGATGAAAGCTATTCTATTTTTAGGAATTGGTTCCATAAAAGAGGGGAATTGGATATGGTTTCCTAGTTCCCTTTGGTCATCCTTGGGTGAATTCAAAGAGGCAAGTCGCACAGGAGAAGTTCCTAGAAGCTTCCATGAGCAACTGACTCATCAAACACTCCCGGAATTTTGTCCTACCTTGCCCCCATCGCACCTACTAGAGGGAAAAACTACGATGCATAGCACTTTGACAGTTCAATACCTGCTATGCATAGCACCATAACGCATGGATTTCAACAATGATTCATTTTAGGCACTTTCTAGATGATTTTTGAGATGGAATTTTTGGGGAATGAGGCATTCAGATGACTTAGTTCCTTTAGGGCATAAAGCAACTATTTTAGGGGTTGATGAACCCTAATACATCGACCAAGTTTGGGTTGATGTGCCAAAATATGTCTATAACAGTTGCCCCCTAAAGCATGAGGTTGTAAATGTTCATGTCAGGTGAAATGCTTTATCATGAGGATCGGAAGTTTCGAACTGGAAGGTGACCTACATCAATTATAATACAATACATCATGATAATATGATTTTTCATGAATTAGCTGAGGAGGCATTCCCATGCTCAGCTTTATAAACTTTCATTACATGTACATAGATCAGACAATCGTCTGCAGATATAGACTTGTAATCCATGATTGGATGACCATCTGTGTAAAGCCTTTGTACATTTGATAGTTTTGTACTCCTGAATATACCGCAACCCGGATGGTTGAAATCAGATCCGGGGTCTTCAAACTCATTCAATCTTCACTCAATGTACAAGTCAAACCATGCGAAAAGATGTTCTGAGGTCGAACATGGAGAGACATTATCTGATTACCAGCCAATGATGTAAGTTGTTAACAGACGCGAGAGGGATCACCAATAATGATGACGATCCTAAAGGTACAACAGTACATTTCACATGGTGTGAATAAATGATTCGATGTCTAACACCACGCAAAATCTTTCGGTCGAAGGCCATTGATGTCAACCTATTGCCGGGAGAGAGAAGCTTTCCATTGATATATGCAAGCTTCAAAGCACTGAAAGGGTGTTTCTAAGTCAACTTCTTGGATAATGAGCTGATGTCGACAAGAAGCGACTCGTTGTAGGAGGGCCTTGATGTATCCCACACCTACGACACGAAATGAAGCAAATGACTTTTGGAGATGAAAACGAACTGACGACATAAGGCTAAGGAATGACAGTCATAAAAATGAAGGTTTATAGTATTGCAATGGATGAGACTTTAACTGGATGACTTCTCTTGAACATATCGGCGACACTGAGATGAATTGGTAGCGTTTGACCCAAAACAAGAGTGATGGATGGTGTGATAGACCAATGGTATGACGACCATCAAACGGAATAACCCAACCTAGTTTAATCACGGTGATGAAGTGAAAGTGTCATGCTTGAATTGGTTTTCATGCCCCTAGCATGATGAAAGGGAGAGTCTCCTGTAACCAGATGGAAGTTGCTGCGGTGAAGCAGGACAGTTATCCAACATCTCTTTGGCTTCGTCCAGATAGACAAAGTGAATGGGGTGATTCCCTTCACATAACCTACAGGGAAACTTAACTTTTACCATTAGGTGCATGCCCCCCAAGCTTCATTACATTCACCTAAGTAGACTACGCGTGGCTATCAGGTGGATGGAATGAAGGTTATTTTACGAGATCAAGTGAAAGACTCGACTGGCATTTTATGAGATCAAGTTTGTCGCTGTTATTTTAACGAGTTTAACGACAAGGATAACTCGGTCTTTTTCATGTTTAGAGAGTTTGAAAAGAGATGAAAAGAAAACTCCATAAGTTCTATTTCGTAAAATAATCTCTTAGGCCCGAAAAAGGATAAAATAATACAAGAGAGATGTCATTTCCAATACTTTAATGAGTTGGAAGAGACAAGCACTCGACTATCTTTTCATGTTTAAAGAGTCTGAAAAGAGTTTAAAGAGCACTCTATTGTTTTCTTTTCATTTTTATATCAAAGCTCGAAAAGAGAATGAAAAGTTTGCTCGGTGGTCAAAGATGCTCAATTTTCCATTAGCACATCAGATTTTGTTTTCATTCTTTCATTCTACTCAAAACTACATCAAAAATGATTAAACATACATATTTATGGATAAAAAATGAATAAAACCAACATTTACTTGATGTACATGAAAAAGTAAACATAAAAACTAGTTTTAACAATTCATTTTTATCATTTCATTCCTAACATTGGATTTTCGAGCTCTGAAGCGGTTTTTCCCCCAAATTTCACCAGTTGATTGCGAGAGATTCTATGGATCATTTCTTGCGCCGTCGGGACTAGTTAGGAGCTACCCTTATTCTCTTCAATTCTATTCCATTTTTTTCAGTTCTAGGTAACTTTTCTCGGTTTTCTGGGCCTCAAGGGTTTAAAAATGCGTTTTTCAACCATCGCACCCTTCCCCTATCGAAAAGTGTGATGCATACTGGGCTGCCAATGGAAAACCTGCTATGCATAGCACCTTCCTCAAGGGCTAAGTGCGATGGGCGTAGAATACCAAGTTGGAACAGTTGTTTTTCATCAAATTTTGAACTAATTTTTTCCCAAATTGGATCCTAATTTTCCTATTGATTGTATTTCAGGTATTCATTGGATCAAAATGGTCGTTACTTGGCAAGAACGAGAGCACGAAGAGCGGGACACGATTTCCTTAAATGACTAGGGCACAGTAAATGCATTAAGGAATTGTGGTTTGCTAAAGTTTTTCCGCTTGTCCAGCATGAGACAACAGATGGATTTGCTGCAGTATCTTGTTCATGCTTGGGACCCTATTGACCAGGTTTTCCAGATCAGGGGTAAATCTATTCCTATCACCATCGAGGATATTTATTTCTAATGAGCTTATCAAGGTGGGGTGCCCCACTTTCATTATCAGGACTCGCCCGAGGAGACAAATCGGTGAGAGATTATATCTGTCAGTTCTGTCGAGAAGGATCCCAACCCAGAAGAGATGGTAAGATTCATATCTGAGATGTTATTGATTGACCTTTGAGGACTATTCTCTTTACCCTTGCTAGATTGGAGTCGCCAATTTGTTTCTGGGAAAACTAGTATCTCTAAGAAATGCTAGCCCTCTAGGTTTGGTAGCTAACCTAGAAAAAACAGTCAAAGCAATTCAATATCTTTCCTATGAGTGATTGATAAGAAAGAGATTATGAAAGACCAACGTGTAACTTGCGCTTGAATCCTCGCTTGATCTCCCTCTCCTTTGGTCGATCCCGTAACTCCTCCCCGTACTTAACACGCTTGGGGAGTACCTGCACAACTATAGAAACAAAGACCTATCAAAGAATCACGATCCATCACAGCATAAACATCATAGAATCAAAAATATGATAAACAAATGAATACATTTACAGTTAACACAATCAATTGGGAAAAATCTTGAGGAACTTTATTGATAACAAGGAGAATTACAACCCATAAGAAGTCTGATCTAGCGCCATCCTCCCAGATTCAAGCCTTCTTCACCTCATGAATTAGCAAGAACACACCAACAATAACACAATGCTCTCACCTCAATACTAAAACTATCAGCACTTCCTTACAACTCAGAATATTTCAGCCCTCTGATCTCTTGGATGAGAAATCCTTTTATAGATGATTGCAGGAGGTTGAGTCATCAATGGGGATGATGAATGCCTTTCTATTTTTAGGAATTGGTTCCATGAAAGAGGGGAATTGGAGGTGGTTTTCTAATTTCCTTATTCATCCTTGGGAGAACTCAGAGGGGGCAAGTGGCACAGGAGAAGTTTCTAGAAGTTTCCATGAGCAACCAACTCTCAAAATCTCCCAGAATTTTGTCCTACCTCGCCCACGACACATTCTAGAGGGCCAAACTGTGATGCATAGCACTTTGACAGTGCAGTACCTGCTATGCATAGCACCCTAACACAGGGCTTTCAGCAATGATTCATTTTAGGCACTTTCTGGATGATTTTTGAGATGGAACTTTTGGGGAATGAGGCATTCAGATGACTTAGTTCCTTTAGGGCATAAAACAACTATTTTAGGGGTTGATGAACCCTAATACATTGACATGTGAGTTGGGGTTGATGTGCCCAAATATGTCTATAACAGTTGCCCCCTAAAGCATGAGGTCGTAAATGTTCATGTCGGGTGAAATGCTTTATCATGAGGATCGAAAGTTTCGAACTGGAAGGTGACCTGCATCAATTACAATACAATACATCATGATAATATGATTTTTCATGAATTAGCTGAGGGAGGCATTCCCATGCTCAACTTTATAAACTTTCATTACATGTACATAGATCAGACAGTCGTCTGCAGATATAGACTTGTAATCCATGATTGGATGACCATCTGTGTAAAGCCTTTGTACATTTGATGCTTTTGTACTCCTGAATATATTGCAGCTCAGATGGATGAAACTAGATCCGGGGTCTTCAAACTCGTTCAATCTTCACTCAATGTACAAGTCAAACCATGCGAAAATATGTTCTGAGGTCGAACATGGAGAGACATCGTCTGATTACCAGCCAATGATGTAAGCTGTTAACAGATGCGAGAGGGATCACCGATAATGATGATGATCCTCAAGGTACAACAATACATTTCACGTGGTGTGAATAAATGATTCGATGTCGAACACCACACAAAATCTTTCGGTCGATGGCCATTGATGTCAACCTATCGCTGGGAGAGAGAAACTTGCCATTGATATATGCAAGCTTCAAAGCACTGAAAGGGTGTTTCTAAGTCAACTTCTTGGATAATGAGCTGATGTCGACAAGAAGCGACTCATTGTAGGAGGGCCTTGATGTATCCCACACCTATTACATGAAACGAAGCAAATGACTTTTGGAGATGAAAACGAACTGACGACATAAGGCTCAGGAATGGCGATCATGAAAATGAAGGTTTATAATATTGCAATGGATGAGACTTTAACTGGATGACTTCTCTTGAACATATCAGCGACACTGAGATGAATTGGTAGCGTTTGACCCAAAACAAGAGTGATGGATGGTTTGATAGACTAATGGTATGATGACCATCAAACGGAATAACCCAACCCAGTTTAATCACGGTGATGAAGTGAAAGTGTCATGTTCAAGAGCGACTCGCTACCATAAGTTTTCAAGATTTTTCCCCTTTTTCCACAGTCATTGCTGACCATTACCTCTTTATTTTTTATCAAGCTTGAGGACGATAACATATGCTTGTTGTATAATTTTCCCTTTGGGAAAACCCATCGCTATTTGATGTTTTAACGATTCTAACGACGGTGAAACTCGGTTTTATCTAGATGGACAAATTTGTCGCTATTATTTTAATGAGTTTAACGACAAGGATAACTCGGTCCTTTTCATGTTTAGAGAGTTTGAAAAGAGACGGAAAGAAAACTCCATAAGCTCTTTTTCGTAAAATAATCCCTCAGGTCCAAAAAAGGATAAAATAATACAAGAGCGATGTCGTTTCCAATACTTTGACGAGCTGAAAAAGACAAGCGCTCGACTATCTTTTCTTGTTTAGAGAGTCTGAAAAGAGTTTAAAGAGGACTCTATTTTGAGGAACGAGTGGTGTCTAGGGTAGCAACTAGTTCCGGTGATGTTGGAACTTCTTAAAACATGTTGATTAATGTGAAGAGGCTGGCTAATAAGATCACTCATTGCAATTGTTCCTCAAAAAGGGTAAACAACCAAGTGAAAGTGTATGATCGGCCAAAGAGATGGTGGCGATGGGATGAAAACAACCAAGGCTCATCTGATGAAAGATGCTGATAGAATGGCAACCATGAGGGTTAAAAATGAAAATGGGTTCATTTTATACAAGCTTGAACCATAGGGAACTATGCTTGGATTCAGTTTCGTGTTTACACAAGCTTGAAACGAAAAACTATGCTTGGTTTCAGTTTCATTTTTATACAAGCTTAAAATGAAAAAATATGCTTGAATTGGTTTTCATGCCCCCAGCATGATGAAAGGGAGAGTCTCTTGCAACCAGATGGAAGTCGTTGCGGTGAAGTAGGACGGTTATCCAACATCTCTTTGGCTTCGTCCAGATAGAAAAAGTGAATGGGGTGATTCCCTTCACATAACCTACAGGGAAACTTAACTTTTACCATTAGGTGCATGTCCCCCAAGCTTCATTGCATTCACCTAACTAGACTACTTGTGGCTATCAGGTGGATGGAATGAAGGTTCTTTTACGAGATCAAGTGAAAGACTCGACTGGGATTTTACGAGATCTACTCAAAGACTTGAGTTGGAACTTTGCTCCAGGGGACCTTATTTTTTTTTTTAAATGAGCTTGACACAAGACAAGGAACTCTTCTCAGATTCCTTGTTTCATTTTTTAACGAGCTTGACACAAGACAAGGAGCTTTTCTCATTGGCTTGTTTCATTTTTTAACGAGGTTGACACAGTAAAGAACTGTCCTCATGGACCTGTTTCTTTTTTTTAACGAGGTTGAAACAGTAAAAGAACTATCCTCGAACTCCTTGTTTCATTTTTTAACGAGGTTGACACAAGACAACGAACTATCCTCGGGGGAGATGTTTCATTTTTTAATGAGGTTGACATAGTAAAAGAACTATCCTCGAACTCCTTGGTCACAATCGTGAAGGAGAGATCTGGTTCCAATGGCCCCGGTACATGATGTACAACATCACTGAATTGATCGTTAGTTGATGTAGGTATGGAATAGGTTGCCACATAATTAACCCATGGCGGGGATGATACCATTGGTATAAATGGACCATTTAGGGACGATGGTTGACTAGGAGCTATATTTGGACCGGGAAATGAAAGCTGGTCAACGGTGACAATTTTGCCTTCATGTAGGAAACAAATAACTCAAAAGAGTGTTGAAACAATAGCTCCCATGTCATAAACATAGTCACGCCCAAGAAGTAAATTGTAATCTAAAGGGCCTGGGACTACCATCACATTCAGATAAACGGTTTTCCCTCCCAAAGTAATAGGTAACTGAGGAAGGATCCCTAACAGTCGACTGGTTCCTCTGTTAAAGCCCAACAGATTCTATGTAACAGGAACTAGCGGTGGCGAACCAAGCGCTTGCCAAGCAGTTGAGGAAAGGATACTCACTGATGCAACTTCATCTATAATAGTGCCAGATACAATAATTTTACAAACTTGTACTATGATTTGGAAAGGCACATAAGAAGGAAGGCAGAATCCTACCAGTCGATTCCAATCAGAGGAAGTGACTAGACTACTTGGAGGGGGTACCGTAGAAACAGGAGAATTAACCCCTTGAGTTATGAGAACTGGAGGATTTTCCCCCTATCTTGATGGAACAGGTGGATTGTGCCCAAGCTCATTTGGATCTGAAGAAACAAAAAGAACCTGAGTGGTATGGTGTTCACTCTCTTCGGAAAAGGTACGATTTACCGAAGGTGAAATCGGATCAACTGTTACCTCGACCTATTGATTTGGGTCGGGTATAGACTCATTGGATTCACTTTCAGAGAGAGTGGTTTTGACCGACGGTTGATTTTGGTCAGTCAATTCATCAACTAGTGAAGGATTTAGGGATAGTTTCCTGTAACCAGATGGAAGTCATTGCGGTGAAGCAAGACGGTTATCCAAAACTTTTTGGGCTTCATCCAGATAGGGACAAAGGTGAATGGGGTGATTCCCTTCACATAACCTACATGGAAACTTAACTTTTCCCTTCTTTCCATGAACTTTACTATCACTATTTGATGGTATGTCACCAACATGATCTCCAGAGGTTGATGACATGGGATGATGTGAACGGGAAGACCATTCTTCTAAGATCTGAGGAATATCAGGACAGTTTCGAAGAATATGGTCTCCTACACAAAGTTTGCATGGATATTGAACTTTGTGAGGTTTAATGGACGGTTTCTCATCAGAGTTTGCATTCAAAGCAATGATTTCTTGGTTGCCCCTCTACTGAATTTTCTTCTTCTTCTTCTTCTTAGCCACCTGGTTACTAGTACCAATACTTTCACCAGGCGAAGAGGAAGAAGGGGAGGAAGAAACAACTAAGGAAGAAGGCAAAGGGTCAACCTTAGGATCAGCTGGAGGTTGATTTTTTCCAGTTGGAGGTGTACTCGATTGCAGAGAAATCACGAGATTTTAAACCAAAGAGGTTGACAACAACCATACTAGCAGGCCATTGGTAAATCCTGGAAGGGGCAATGTAGCCACATAAGGAGCACCAATATTTTCAAAAGGAGGAAAAGGACTAGGATTCCCATCAAAAGGAATTCCTTGATTGGTCGACTCCGGGTTTGTCGCCATATGTTTCAACCTAAGATCAACTAAAAAACAAGCGTGGAGGATGTTATCCGCGGTCAATTAATTTTTATGACACTAGAACTTAACTTTGCTTTTTCATTTTTTAAGAGTCAAGAAAAAGCAAAAGATGACTCTAGTCACTTTCATTGTTTAATGAGCTTGAAAGGACAAGCGCTCAGATGAACCTTTTCTTTTAAGGAGTTGAAAAGGAGCAAAAGTGACTACTTTGGAGATACTAAGCAAGATGGTTTACCAAACTAATCACAAAACTGCAATATACACTTTGGTGGTAAATTAAAGAGAAATTACCAAGGGTTTACTGTACGGCAGTTAGTCTTCCTGAATGTTGTGCTCAGTGCATTGTGATTGGTAAGGCGGTAACTCGGTGTCCTAGGGATAAAGGATTTCAACCTATTAGGGTCTCCCACTATATACGTGATGGTACAGGAAGCACAAGTCCGTACTAGCACTTATCGAATCAAAGAGGAGGAATCACCCAAACTTCAGTGAAAACGACAACCACTAGGTTTAAAGACGCCGTAACACGTCTCTAGCCTAGACCTCTAAATGTGTTGCGTTAAGTTCCAAAGTGTTGTTAGATTAATTGAGGTTCATTTTAAGTTGATCTTGCTTAAAGATTTTCCTTTTAAGGTTCACCACGTGATGTATGTTTGCAATTCCTAAAATGCAACTATCATGATAAACAAACTTTCGATTTAGTTTGAACAATGAAAACCTTAGCTACTAAAGGATAGAGCAATCAGATCTTTGACAAAGAGCATAGAGCACATATAATGCAATTTCCTTAGTTATTCCCATTCACAGACCTTAATATGCACAATGCAAAATGCATGTATTTTTTTCAGCTTCCCTTAATGTGAATGAGACAACAAGGAAAACTAAATGCAAAAATGATTCAGAATACTTCACACAAAATGGTGATTTTCGACAATTTTTCTTCAAAGAGAGAAAGGAGGACTAAACAACACTTTCAAGTTTGAAGAAACAAAACTTTTCGACACTTCGAATGAAATAAAATCAAATTCACAAAATAGTTTAATTGATTAGCTATGAAGGAAGATTTTATGACACTTCACTTTTTCGACGAAATTGAAGACTTTATGACACTTTTCTATCGAAACAACAATCGATCAATACTACTTTTTGACAATGGATTGTAAATGAAAAAACAAATACATAAAAACATTCACCAATCCTAATCTAAATAGGGCTGAATTAAGCGATGAAAGTTGGTTTCAGTGATGAGACATCATTCATGTTCAGCAAGCAATCAAACAAAGATGAAAACTGGTCAAAAACCTCAATTCCTAGATGGGAAAATTGAGCTTCAGTCAATCATCGCACTTTCTCTTTGAAGACAGTGCTATGCATAGCACTTTGTCCATTCGGGAACTGCTATGCATAGCAAGTCACAGTTTAGGACAGTGCGATGGTCACAGGGAGCGATTCTGAAGTTATTTTTGGCTCAAATTTGATGCAATTTTAAGTGGATTAAGCTTGATTTCAATGAACAATAACAAGTGTAATGGAATGTCCTAAGAGGCTACTAAGCTACCAACAAGGGAATTTTGATACTTTTTGCAAATCAAATGCTCAAGATATAAACTAAACCAAAGATTGACTGAAGTAGCATTTATCTACTACGCAATTGTAGAACAAAAGCGGTTCGAAGGCTTCCTAGCTAGCTTCAGACTCTGTCTATAGTTTATATAATTAATCATAGAGCATAGAACTGCAAAAAAACAATCATTGTTCCCTAGCAGAGTCGCCAATTTGTTTATGGGAAAACTAGTATTTCTAAGAAATGCTATACCTCTAGGTTTGGTAGCTAGCCTAGAAAGAACAGTCAAAGCAATTCACTATCTTTCCTATGAGTGATAGATAATAAAGAGATTATGAAAGACCAACATGTAACTTTCGCTTGAATCCTCGCTTGATCTCCCTCTCCTTTGACCGATCTCGTAACTCCTCCCCGTACTTAACACGCTTGGAGAGTACCTGCACAACTACAGAAACAAAGACCTGTCAAAGCATAATGATCTATCACAACATAAACATCATAGAATCAGAAATATGATAAACAAATGAATGCATTTACAGTTAACACAATCAATTGGGAAAAATCTTGAAGAACTTTATTGATAACAAGGAGAATTACAACCCATAAGAAGTCTGATCCAGCGCCATCCTCCCAGCTTCAAGCCTTCTTCACCTCATGAATCAGCAAGAACATACTAACAATAACACAATGCTCTCACCTCAATACTAAAACTAGTAGCACTTCCTTACAACTCAAAATAATTCAGCCCTCTGATCTCTTGGATGAGAGATCCTTTAATAGATGATTGCAGGAGGTTGAGTCATCAATGGGGATGATGAATTCTATTCTATTTTTAGGAATTGGTTCCATAAAAGAGGGGAATTGGAGATGGTTTCCTAGTTCCCTTTGGTCATCCTTGGGCTAATTTAGAGAGGCAAGTGGCACAGGAGAAGTTCCTAGAAGCTTCCATGAGAAATTGACTCATCAAACACTCCCGGAATTTTGTCCTACCTCGCCCATAGCACCTACTAGAGGGACAAACTGTGATGCATAGCACTTTGACAGTGTAGTACCTGCTATGCATAGCACCCTAACATAGGGCTTTCAGCAATGATTCATTTTAGGCACTTTCTGGATGATTTTTGAGATGGAACTTTTGGGGAATGAAGCATTCAGATGACTTAGTTCCTTTAGGGCATAAAACAACTATTTTAGGGGTTGATGAACCCTAATACATCGACATGTGAGTTGGGGTTGATGTGCCCAAATATGTCTATAACACCAAGGTTCAATGCTTCAAGTGCAATGAGTTTGGACACTTTAAAATGGATTTCCCAAACCAACAGAACAACAAGAGAAAAGAAAGGAGTTAAGCTCATGTAGCCAAAGAAGTGGGAGAACCCGAGAAAAATGCAAAAGTAGGAAGAAGTGAAGGATCTTTATTACTAAAGAAGGTTCACTGGCTATCAATTTCTTTATAAAAATTGTTCTTTCCTTTAGATAGTATGCATTGCTAATATTGATTACGTATAACATGATAGAGAAAAGCGTACATAAGTGTCATATTTAGAGTTTACATGATTAAGTTGCTTTGTAGAGATGATCTAGATAGATAGATAGGCCATTTTTGCATAATGTTCATCCAATTATTATCTAACATAATGTTAGAAGTTGTCATATTTTCTAAATGGATCATCATGATCCTAGAAGGACCATTATTATGAAAGGTTCTTAGGAAAGGCATCATGACAATGGTAGCATACATTCCATGTAATGTGGAATCAATACTGGTAAAGAGATGAAAGAAGCAATGGGGTCAGGTTGTAAGGTCATTTTAGGGCATAAAGCTAGATGATTAGATGAAAGCATAAGAATGCATGTTAAAAGAAAACTTTGGATAAGATTCATAAGTTTAGAATCTTGTGAAAAGAAAGTTATTCATCAAATATGATTAAGTATATGGCTATATGATGCTTGAAAGGAATAATATTTGACTTACTTTAAAATGAATAAAAGAATAACACTTTCTTTAGAATAAGTAAACAATGATTAACATCCAATATAATCATCAGAAGAAAAATTTGTAATTCGGTAATCAAATTCGATCCTTGGGCACTCTGATGCATGAAGGAAGTTTCAAATGGAGATGTTTGATGAGGATGTTGATGGTATGAGAAGGTCATCATGATGAGGTAAGTTTGATTTTAATTGTTGGTTATATGGTTAAAATTTTATTTTTCTACTTGGAAAATATCTTGCAGGAATTCATTATGATAGTGAGGCAAGTTCAACTATATGGATGGAAAATATTAAGGAAATCTCAATACTGGGTACTTGGCAACTATGAAGTCAAGATGTGTTCATCTTGGAACTAGAAGGTAGCAGTGCAAGATGATAACTTGAAGGTAAAAAGAGTTCACTTTCATGAGGATGCTATGATCCACTTGAAGATTGGAAAGGCCCAATACAATGCCTTTATCTGTGATGTTGAAGATGAAAGTGATAAGCAAGAGAGATGACTTGGATCATGTCACAAGATTGAAGAGAGAAGATGGCTCCATTATAGCTACAAGCTCAAGGGATGTGAAGGAAAGAGAGATCCATGTAGATATAAATATCAAGTAGCTTATACTCTCATGAAGACAAGCCATAAGGATTGTGGTATCAGCTTCCACTATTGAAAATAAGTCTTGAATATCCTCTAGATTTGAGAGGGAGAAAAAGGAGTCTCCTTAAATAGGAGAAATAATATATTCTTTAAAAGGATAGGGATGTCCTCTCTGGTTGAGAGGGCGTGATGGAAAACATCATATGTGCATTCTCTTCTTTAGGTGATGAAGAAATAATGGTGAAGGAATGGATAATAATTTGTCGTTTCCTTGAGGATATAACATCCAAGAAAGTAAAGGTACTGACACTCTTTGAGGATGGGACAAGAATCCAAGAGAAGAGTAGTCAAAGAGGACCGATATTCTTTGAGGACTCGGGATAGGAGATCCAAGATAAGAATAGTCCTAAAAGGACATACCTTGTGGACATCTGTATGTGGTATGTGCCTTGTAGAGGTAGTGTGGTATCACATGTAAAGCCTCCCGGCATAATGCTCCTAATCAAAGAAGAGATTGTCTAGTTAGGCCTTAGAGATAGTGTTGGTAATGATGATGATGCTTACAGTATGGATTATCATGCGAATCTTCTTGTGAGAACTCTTCAGTTTGAGATATGATGTTGTACTAGTTGTACAATTATGAATACCTCCCTAGTTAAGAGGGAGTGTTGAAAATGTAACTAGTTTCAATCTTCATAATTTTTGTTGTACTCATTTCAATATGTATCTTATGTAACAAAAAAGAAAATAAAATAAAAAGTTATTATTATCAAAGCTTGGGTTTCATGCTCTTTATTGATGACCTTCTAGGTAAAAGCATGTTCTTCATGCTTCTAGGGTTTGTTAGGTCTTAGGATTTATTGTCATGAGTAAAAGGTGTCAACATCATGTTTATAAGACCCTTCCGGGAAAAATGTATTTGTAAAAAAAATTATTTTTTAGTCTAGAAAGTCCTGGAATCTCCTAAAGTACAAGTCAACCTTGGAAACATCAAGTCAAACTAAAGAATGGAATTCGACCCCTTGAGAAAGCTATACAAAGGAGCAGTTCAAGCTCATTCAACCAATATGAATTCGATCATCTCATTTGAAGTTTCTAGTGAAGGTACAAAACGGAGCCGAAGGTTCAAAACAGGCCAAAGGTACTGAACTATACTGAAGGTGAAGAATATGTTGAAGGTAATGTTACCGCTCAAACTAGTATGGGTCCTAAGAGGGAATCCTAAAGGGACAATTGTTAGGTCAAGGGCAATAATGGAGCAATAGCCCACTGTCACCTCAGCTAAAGCTCCCTACTCTCTACGGACTTTCACCGATGGGAGGAGACCCAATATGATAAGGATCAAAAAGATGAATAGATCAAAGATAGGATGAAGGGTGGCCTGAGAAGCTTATTCACAAGAGAGGCTCAAGATTGTGGCTTGCTTGTCTTGGAAGACAAGATGGAGGGCTCTCTAGGAAGGCTTAGGGATAATTTCAAGGGTTAGGTTTTGAGTATGTGTCTTATAAAGGAGATCCCAAATCCCTAGAATACTTGTGGAAACTTGGGTTCTAGGTTATCTTTGAAGAATTAACCTTGATAATGCAAGGGACAACATGGGACCAAGTGGACCCAAGGTTCGGTCAAGAGGATAGGATTTAGAAACCAATGATATACTTGAACTAATTAGGGAGGGGAAAGGGATCAAGGAATGAATTTTCAATGAAAGGAAATGCAAGAATCCCAGTGAGGTTTCTAGCCTAAGGGAAACCAAGGGCAATAATTGGTCTTCGATCTAGGGCTTGCGATATCTGAAGATCCCACCATCAGAATCTCATGAAATTTGGAGGGATTCTTGAGGACACACCAACACATTTGTGGACAAGAAATTGAAGCATTTAGATGCCTATATTGTGAGATAATTGATTCCCTGGGTGACCTATGCAAATTAGGCCTAGAAAAAGAGGGGAAGGTGAAAGAAATAATATTTAAAGTGATCACCAAAGGAGGACCAATGCTTTTTCCTTTGAGAGAGATGGATTCATGGAATATTTATAGTTTGGATTGATTTCCACTTGTCAAGGAGGCCTAAAAGACAACTTCGTTGGGCATTAGGGCTTAATTGAAGTAACTTCAAGGTCATTTATAATTCGTTCAACAATATTTGGTGACTTGTCAAGACAAGGATTCCTCTAGGAACATTCATTCATTCAAACATGACCCAATCATGATACAACACTATTTAGATATTTAATTTCCATAATCTTGTTCCAAGAAAAGCAACAAATTAACCCTAGAATAGCGAAAAATCCCAATATCATGAATGCAACAAAATAAATAATCAAAATAGCATTCACATAGTACTTACATGTAATAAGGATATATCCATTCACCAATATACGGGAATCATAGAAGCTCCAAGACAAAGAAGAAAAACCAAACATTGAAATTCATCCATTCATCCAAAAAGTCTCATCCTCAAAAGATAGTGAAAATCTCACAAGAAGATATGATCCAATCCAAGTGATGATGAGAAAATTAACTCATCTCACTTGCATTTATACAAAAATTAGGAGTTCGAATTAGCCTCCTTGGACTACATAAGACCCAAAAATAAAATAATGTTTTAATAATTCAATTTTTGGTGACAAACCCACCAAACTAGCTCATAAAATGAAAGAATAAACCTCTCAAGAGGCTAGATAAAAATCTATGCACGTTGTAGGGCCCTCTAAGAGGCATAATGTGATCGATGGGTTCCATAATGAATATTAGGACCCTCAAAAGCAGTGGAGAAGGGGGTGTGGTGCCCCAAGTGACATGTGGGGGCACACAAGTGTCCTCATGGGTCTCCAAACAAATCGAAGATGCATGTAGATCGCTTGCAAGGGATAGGATGATGGCATAGGTGATTCCACATCATCATGAAAGTCCTATATCATCTTCCAAGTGTATGGTGCAACTCTGGGGCCAGTTGGGCATGATGGATCAGGTGCATATTCCTCGTCCAATAAGTGAACCATGAGCAATCCCTGAATGGATGTGGGGATCCATTGAGCGTTTTATGCTACTATGGAGGTCCATGGATCTCAACGCACACCCTATATGTGCCAACGTATCCCTATGAAGGATTAGGACCTCGTATAGGGAGACTAAACCCAAGATGGAAACCATCTGCAATCCTGCATAAGATCCAATGTGTCCACTAGCCTTCCAGTACAACAAGTCATTAGAGAATTCGAGTAAATAAGATTACCAGTCATGGACCACAGGTGGGGACTTCAGAATGGCCTTCCCTTCCATAATGGGCTTCTATATGTGCCGATGTCTCCTAAACTCCAAATGGGGTTAACTAATAATCCTATTAGGTGGTTTCTACTTTTAAAGGGGATAATACAGTCAAGGTACATCCTTCAAAAGGTGGTGGCATGTGAAAGATATGTGAATGAAGTATGGGATGAGAAGGTAGCTAATAAGAGGGAAGCCCACACTTGGGTTTAATGCAGGAGGGAGAAATCGTGGTACATGAGGTGCCCTGACCTTGATTTTTCCACCCTTCTTTATATCCATTTTGCCTTTTTATGATTTTCTTTGATTAAATGCTTGGTGCTCAAGGTGATCCAAATGGATCCTAAAAACCTCTCATTCTTCACATAGTTAAAAACTATCGCATAAATAAAACCTTTAAAAAAAGACGGATTACACTATTGAGAGCGAAAAACATGGAGAAATAGTGGAAAACAGGCTTATCGGCGATCAAAGGAACAATACACAGGATCCGTCGGATCTGGCCGATCAATGGTCCAGATTCGATCGGCATGTCGCAATTGGTGATGGTAAGCGGAGGCAATCGGGGGCTATCACATGACAGTTGCGATCACGATCAGTGCGGGTCAACGAGGATCGTCGATCAAGCGTGCAGATCGACGGCCCCGGTTAACGCGCGATATCACAATCGGAAAATACAGAGGGGCACTTACCAAACGGCCCGGGGGCCTATGCGATATGCAATTAGCGACAAGTCGCAATCACAGTATCACGTCGGTGCATTACAAGGAGCGGGGCCATACATATATATGCGATGCGATGGTTGGACCCGACGGGATTATGGACCAAGTTTAAAATATTTTCAATTCTGTAAAAAGGTGTTTTGCTATGTATTTCGTGTATTTTGTTTAATAAACGGAATATGAAGGGAAGCGCTGAGGCAATGAAACCGGACCCGAAAGGGTTTGTAAATGCCACTTCATAAATATTTCAAGTCTATAATAAAGTCGTTTTGTGATATTTCAATGTTTTAATGTATTTTTAAATACAAAGGTAAATCACGAAACAAGCAGGATTTCGGACGGGCCATAGGCAGTAAGTGGTTTTGGCCTAGCTTCGCCTGAGCCCATACACTAGCTGCCACGTGTCCAGGCCTTGAAGAGATAAAACCACCCTTTTCGGGCGGTTAACCCCCATACAAATGAGCCGCCCAAAATGGATCTTAACCATTGGATTAAGACCACTCAGATCAACGGTGGAAACATGATTAAGCGATATAAAGGCGGACCCGATGGGAGCTATAAGGCGGAATCCATAATAATTCAAATCCGATAAGCAGTAGTTTGGCGGATTTTCACAGTTTTACGTGCATTTCTCTGTGTGAACAAAGAACACTATTTTTGGGAATTTCAAAGCCCTGATGGTCCATTCCGTTATAGAACAGGTGGCCACCATCCCTGAAGGCGTTTAGCAATGATTGTTAATGCTCAGAGGGGGATCTGAGCAGACAGAGGTCGGGAAGCCAGAGAGCCTGAGAAGGAGAAATGAATAGACAGCGCCGATTGGCTTTAAAGCCACAGATTGATAGAAACAGAGACAAGCAGTGTTGAGACAGAGAGCAAATAGAGACATAGAGTCAGTGAGGAGAGTCTGTGTACTCAAAAAGGACTTGGGGGATCCAAGTAAAGCCTTGTTGTTTTGTATATGTTGTGTGAGACTCAAATTGAGCTCACTTCTGTAAAAACTCTGCTTTTGAAGACATAATAGAGAGGTCACCACTGAAAGCTGGACCAGGAGACGTAGCCTAGGAGTGTTGGGTGAACTCCTTATTAAACTTGTTGTGTTTATGTGTGTTTGTCTATTATGTTCTTTAATTGTTTCGTTGTCTATGTATTTTGCAATCTTATCGATACATTGCAAAAAGTAACATAGGCAAATCCATGCACATGAGTCTATAATACCTTAATAATTATCTAAGATCTCATTATCAGATCAACTGGTATCAGAGCTTTAGGTTTTCTAAGGTTAGACAATCTTGTGCTGGATTTTTGAATGCTAACTAGATAAAAGCTCAAACTAGGAGAAGGAGAACTTGTTGGGGCTATCCCAGAAATTAGAAGAGTCTATCCTAGGAGGGAAATGACAGAACAAGTCTCATCGGAATCAGACTCTCAGTTCATGGATAGCTTCATGACCATGAGAGCCATGGTGGAAGAGATGTATCGAGAATTTAAGAAAGGTCGAGGTGAAAGTCCTTCAACCTCCCAGCAAGAGAAAGGAATAGAGGAACCTCTTCTAGATGGTGATTCAGAAGGCAAAGGGAAAAGGGAAGAGCCTCCTCCATCAACACCTTCTTCTAGCCCTGAAAATAAAAAGAAGAAAACATCTTTGATTAAATTAGATGTAAAATTTGATTTGCCAATATATGATGGAGAATTAAATGCAGAAAAGCTAGATAATTGGATTAGACAGATTGATGTATATTGCAGGGTGCAGAACATCGATTCAGAAAGGAGAAAGATTCAGCTGGCCAGCCTTCGCCTTGGAGGAACTGCCCTAGTGTGGTGGGAAGGAAGGACACAAGCTGATTTGAAGAAGCATGGTAAAATTCTTTCTACCTAAAATGAATTTGTTTCTGCCATTAAAAAACAATTCTATCCACTAGCTTATATGCAGCAAGCAATGATGAGTTGGCAAACTCTTTGCCAATTAAAAGGGCAAAGTGTACAAAGCTATACCAAGGAATTTAGAAAAAGAGCTTTAATTCTAGGCATTTCTCTAGACTCACCTGAAACTTTGTTGAAGTATATAGGTGGTTTGCATAGCTACTTGAGGTACACCATTCTCATGTTTAACCCTACTAGCATAGATGAGGTATCCGTTCAGGCTACACATCTAGAGGCTAGAGGCATGAATGTGAACCCAGAGATTGGGGGATCATCAAAACCCACTGCAAGCAAGAACAAGGAAAAGAAGAAGCAAAAATGGAAGGAGGAAGACAAACACTGTACAAAAAGACAAACCTTCATGCACTCACTGCAAGAAGGATGGACATGATGATGAAAACTGCTAGTCTTTGCATCTGGAGCTTAAACCCAAGAAGTTCGGTGGTAAGAAGAAGAAGGCTGCTACTGCTATTCAGAAAGATTTGGGGCCAGACTCAGGTGATGAAACAACAATCACAGCAACAGGCATAAAAGGTAAAAATTATGAAGCATCTACAAGTAATTCTGCACAATATATTGATAATGAAGAAAATGAGAGGAAAAGACATGAGCTTTTTCATATTAGAGTTATTTCCAAACATCAAAAGATTGATACTTTATTTGATAGTGGTTCACAAGTAAACTTGATTTCTAAAACAATTGTAAAGAAGTTGGGCTTACTAACAACACCTCACAAGAAGCCATATCCATTAGGTTGGGTGTGTGATAAAGCAAAGCTACAAGTGACTAGACAATGTAAACTTAGGTTTGCTATTGGCTCAACTTTTGTAGATGAGGTTGAGTTAGATATAGTTCCCCTGGATATATGTGGTATTGTTTTAGGAAGTCCTTACTTGTATGATAGAAAATCCATTTTCTATAGAACTGAAAATGAGTATCAACTCACAAAATATGGAATAGAATATATTGTAAGAGCTCATCAGCTCAAAAATAACTACACTCTCATAAACTCGGGGCAGATGAAAAGAATTGTAAATTCATGCAAGCAATTTTTACTAATGGTTGTAAAGGAAAAGACCCCTGATAAAACCAATGCATTTGAAGGCTGTGATGCTAAACAAAAAGCTGATTTAGAAAAAGTTGTTTCAGAATATGATATCCTATTTCAAGAACCTAAAGGTCTGCCACCCAAAAGGGAAATAGTACATGATATTAATTTGCAGCAAGATGCTCCATTGCCTAACATCGAAATGTACAGGTTATCCACTTTAGAGAATGCAGAGATCAAGAAGTAGGTACAGGAGCTGCTCGACAAAGGGTTCATAAGGCCAAGCACATCACCATGTGGATATCCAATTGTGTTGGTGAGAAAGAAAGATGGTTCGTGGAGGATGTGCATTGATTACAGAGCACTGAATAAAATAACGATCAAGAATCATTATCCTCTTCCTCGCATAGATGATCTATTAGATCAGTTGAAAGAAGTTGTTTACTTTTCCAAGTTGGATTTGTGTAGTGGCTATCATTAGGTCAGAGTAGCAGAACAAGATGCATGGAAGACTGCTTTCAAAACAAAGCAAGGGTTGTATGAATGGCTAGTTATGCCTTTTGGCTTAACTGATGCTCCTGCCACTTTCATGAGAGTTATGAATGATGTACTCCGACCTTTTATTGATGATTTTGTAATTGTATATTTAGATGACATTCCTGTTTTCAGTCAAACATGGGAAGAACATTTGAGGCATGTAAAGCAGACTCTAGATGTTTTGAAAAGAGAAAATCTCTATGTGAAATTATCAAAATGTGAATTTGGCAAAACATCTTTGAATTATTTGGGTCATATTGTAGGGGGTGGAGAATTGAAGATAGATCCCTCTAAGGTTGAAGTCATTGTGAACTGGCCTAAACCCAAATATGCTACAGAAGTTAGGAGCTTCCTAGGAGCAACACAATATTGGAGAAAGTTTATTGCTAACTTTTCCTTGATTGCAGCTCCCTTACATGTTTTAACAGGATTGAACAAGGTGTTTCAGTAGGGAGGCAAACAACAAAAAGCCTTCAACACCTTGAAAGAAAATATTAGTACAACACCAGTACTAGCATTGCTAGATCTTCAAAGACCATTTGAGATTGAAACAAATGTCAGTGACTATGCCATGGGAGCAGTGTTGATGCAACATGGTAAACCCATATGTTATCATTTTGAGACATTTAATTATGCAGTAGTTAATTATCCCACATATGATATAGCATTAATACAGAGTGTGAAAAAGTGGAAACATTACCTAATGGGAAAATAAACAGTTATACACACTAATCATCAACCACTTCAATATTTACACTCACAAACTAAATTGCAGCAATCAAGACACTATAGGTGGATGGGGTTTCTACAATAGTTTCATCTTGTCATTAAGTATAAGAAAGGCATACACAATAAGGTTGCAGATATGTTATCCAGACCAATTATAAATGCATCTACTATACTTAAGCATAACTTATTATTGCATGAAAGCTACATTGAACAGTATGCTCAAGATGTAGATTTTAAAGATGTATATGCAACTCTAAGTCATTGCAAACAAGTAGAAGAATTCGATTATCATGTCAAGGACCAACTCTTATATCAATTGGGAAAGTTATGCATTCCTCAAACTGAAAGAGTTAACATAATCCGAGAAGCACACACTTCTCTAATATCAGGTCATTTTGGTGTAAGTAAAACAGTTGCACAGCTGCAAAGATTCTGTTATTGGTCAAGAATGCATGAAAGAGTTTCTAGATATATTAAAGGGTGCACCATGTGTGCTAAAAGAAAGGATCTCAATAGAAAACTAGGCTTGTACACTCCACTTCCAGTTCCTTCTCATCCTTGGGAAAGTGTTTCCATGGAATTTGTTGGAGGATTTCCAAAATCTAGAAAAGGTCATGATTATTTATATGTTATTGTGGACAGGTTTAGCAAAATGTGTATTTTAATACCTTGTAACAAGCAGATTATAGTTGAACAAATAGCAAAGTTGTTCTTCCAACATGTATGGGTTCATTTTGGGTTACCCACTTCTATTGTCTCTGATCGAGATTCCCGATTTGTTGGGAAGTTTTGGTCAAGTCTATGGGAGTTGATGGACACCAGATTGAAGAAGAGCACAACATTTCATCCATAAAAAGATGGCCAAATAGAGGTGGTCAACAGGACAGTGATACAGTTGCTAGGGGCTATTGCAGCAAGCATCCCAAGCTTTGGGATGAACATTTGTGTTATGTGCAACATGCTTACAACTGTGATAAGCACTCTTCTACACAAAGATCTCCTTTTGAGACTTGTTTTGGTTTTACACCAAGGTCTCCCTTGGATTTTGTCTTTAGTAAAGACATAGCAGTTGATGGACATAATGATGTGGACAAAGCAACCAAGTTCATTGAACAGATCCAAGAAATCCACTAGGAAATGCAGGAACAACTGGAAAAGAGCCAAGCCAAGTACAAGGCAAGGCGTGATAAGCATTGAATTGAGCATAGCTTCTAGGTTGGTGATCAAGTCTGGCTATACATCAACAAAGACAGAATGCAATGTGAAGGTAAGAAGCTAAAGCCAATAAGGTATGGGCCTTTCAAGATACTTGAGAAAATTGGTGAGAACACTTTTCAACTTGATTTGCCAGCTTACATGCACATCTATTCAGTAGTTAATGCAAACAGCTTGAGACTGTTTGAACCTTCATTGATTGAAGATCCCAAAGAGAAAAGTCAATTGCCTTCTATTGATGATCTATTGCCTGAATATCTCAATGAGTTGCAGGAATATACAGTTCTAGACAGGAAGGTGAGAACTACGCGCAGAGGGGATGTTGAGTAACTCAGAATCGGACGCAAAGGTCAAAACTGAGCAGTGCAAGATGGATAGAGATTGGACAAGTGAGGAAGTTGTATCCTCACTTGATTGATTCTTAAAACCAACTTTTTGTGGTCCAAAAGCCTTTTCAGTGGGAAGGCGTGATCCAAATGGATCCTAAAAACCTCTCAGTCTTCACATGGTTAAAAATTATTGCATAAAGAAAACCTTTAAAAAAATACAGATTACACTATCGGGAGCGAAAAACATGGAGAAATAGTGGAAAACAGGCTTATCGGTGGTCAAAGGAACAATGCACAGGAGTCGTTGGATCTGGCCGATCAATGGTTCAGATCTGATCAACATATCGCAACCGACGATGGCAAGCAGAGGTAATCGGGGGCTATCACATGACAGTTGCGATTGCGATCAGCGCGGGTCAACGAGGACCAAAGTGCAATATTGCAATCGACAAATATAGAGGAGCGCTTACCAAACAGCCCGAGGGTCTATGCGATATGCGATTAGCGACAAGTCGCAATCGCAGTATCGCGTCAGAGCATTACAAGGAGGGGGGCCATACATATATATGCGATGCGATGGCCGAACCCGACGGGATTATGGACCAAGTTTAAAATATTTTCGATTCCGTAAAAAGGTGTTCTGCTATGTATTTCGCATATTTCGTTTAATAAAAAAAATACGAAGGGAAGCGCCGATGTGATGAAACCAGACTTGAAAGGGTTTGTAAATGCCACTTCATAGATATTTCAAGTCCACCATAAAGTCGTTTTGCGATATTTCAATGTTCTAATGTATTTTTAAATACAAAGGGAAATCACGAAACAAGCAGGATTTCGGGCGAGCCGTAGGTGGTAAATGGTTTTGGCCAGGCTCCGCCCGAGCCCATACACTGGCTGCCACGTGTCCAGGCCCTGGAGAGAGAAAACCACCCTTTTCGGGCGGCTAACCCTGTACAAATGAGCCGCCCGAAATGGATCTTAATCGTTGGATCAAGACCACTCAGATAAACGGTGGAAACGGATTAAGTGATATAAAGGTGGACCCGATAGGAGCTATAAGGTGGAATACATAATAATTCAAATCCGATAAGCGACAGTTTGGCAGATTTTCACAGTTTTACATGTATTTCTTTGTGTGAAAAGAGAACGTTATTTTTGGGAATTTCAAAGGCCCGATGGTCCATTCCGTTACAGAACAGGTGGCCACCATCTCTAAAGGAGTTTAGCAATGATTGCTAACGCTCAGAGGGGGATCTGAGCGGACAGAGGTCGGGAAGCCAGAGAGCCCGAGAAGGAGAAACGAACAGATAACGCCAATTGGCTTTAAAGCCACAGATTGACAAAAAAAGAGACAAGCAGTGCTAAGACAGAGACAAAATAGAGACAGAGAGTTAGTAAGGAGAGTTTGTGTACTCAGAAAAGACTTGGGGGATCCAAGTAAAGCCTTGTTGTTTTGTATCTGTTGTGTGAGACTCAAATTGAGCTCACTTCTATAAAAACTCTGCTTCTGAAGACATAATAGAGAGGTCACCACTGAAGGCTGGACCAGGAGACGTAGCCCAGGAGTGTTGGGTGAACTCCTTATTAAACTTGCTGTGTTTATGTGTGTTTGTCTATTATGTTCTTTAATTGCTTCATTGTCTATGTATTTCGCAATCTTATCGATCCATTGCACAAAGTAACATAAGGAAATCCATGCACATGAGTCTGTAATACCCTAATAATTGTCTAAGATCTCCTTATCAGATCACAAGGGGTAAGAGCATGATGTATAAGATATAGCAGTGAATACCCCCTTTTAAGGTAGGGCGATTTGTTTCCCACCAGGGTTTGGGACAATCATGGATTCCTATATGATGAAGGAGGTTCATAGAACCTGTAGGAACTAGGATGATGGCCATGATGATGGGGTAAAGATCATGTATTCAATTTTCCTCTGTTGTGCAGGAAATATTTTCTATGGACAAAAACGATCCCTCTAGTCCTATGGGAGGATCTAGCAACAAATTAGACAAATACATGCAAACTTTCCTAGTTTACATCAAAAAATATAGAGGAGGCTAGATGACCTACCTCACTCTGATGCTAACATTTGTTGATTTTTTCCTTGATCTTCTCGCTTCCAAGTTCAATCCTCTCTATGTCATTGTGTATGAATACATGCAAGGAAGATTAAATGGATTTGACGAAGACATACATAGCATAATTCATTCTAACATTAACTATGCGAAAAATCAAGGAGTATCACACTAAATGAGTAATGATTTACACATTTATGGAAAGAAAACACATAATGTATTATTAATAGAAAGTAAAGGGAAGCATTACAACCACTTAAGCCTTGATGTTGGAAGCCTCCTTTGGATGAGTTTCCAAGTCCTAGCCAATACCTTCAAGCACTCCTTTCTCCTTAGCAAAATGGGCAGCATTTAGGCATAGTTTCAGCATAGGAGGGAAACCAAGCAATAGCCAACCAGTAGCTAACCAAAAGTAGATGGTATGGGTTTGATTTATAGGGAAGGAGAGGGAGTTGAGGATCCATAAAAGGAGGGAGAGGTTCCAAATTTCAAGGGGAAGATCCATGAAAGTAGGATCAAGAACTAGGAATGGGAGGTCTCGCTCTAATCCTCATTCAACTGCAACTAGCTTGTCGTTCTCAATACTTCTAGTAGGAGAAGCTTCTCCTCAATTTTAGAAAAAACTTCTTGAAGAGGGATAGCAGGGATTTTCCTATAAAAAGGCCTGCTACCAGTGCTAGTCACTAGTTAGACAAAAGGTTACCAGTGTGGGTTTGTTTGCTAAAAGTAGTGTTAGGCTTGGAAAACAAGGTTTTGGAAAAGTTCCTCAAAATTTATTCAAGGCAAGTCATCTTCTTACTACAGGGATGCTTCTAAACATGTTTCATGGTGAATACATTATTTTTGACAGCTTTCGTCACTTTGCGACACTTGCGACATTGACGACACAAAGTGCGACACTTAGGATATGAGATTGGGAGTGCGAAAAAATATTGTATAACAGATGCCCCATAAAGCATGAAGTCAAAATGGGAAGTGATGGCTGAAATGATTTACAAATCAAGGCAAGGACTTTGGAGAACCACCATCAAGAGACCTGCAAATCAAACATAATACAATATATCTGACATCTCTGATGTAAGTATGCTCAAAGTGTAAGAATCTAACAATACATAGATCCACGGCATGGACACAACCATCTGACTAGAAAGGATCATGTGCATAGATCCACAACATGGATGCAACCATCTAAATAGAAGGGATCATGTGTATGAATCCACGACATGGGTGCAACCATCCAAATAGAAGGGATCATGTGTACAATCATGAATACTTAATAACTCCATGCATCCTGGATTTATCAGATGAAACCTAGGGTCTTCATCTCCGTCCCAATCTAACCAAAGTATGAATCTAACCATGTGAATAAATGGGTTGAAGTCAAACATGGTAGAAACCACTTGATTATTGGTCAATGATGTAAATTGTTAACAGGCACGAGAGAAACCACCAATGATGACAATGGCTCTCAAGGTACAACAACACAATCTACAAGTGTGAACAATGAAGCTGAAGTCAAACACTCGCATAATCATTCGATTGAAGGCCAATGATGTGAACCTATCATCGAATGCGAAGAACTTGCCATTAAGGCATGCAAGCTCCAAGGTACTGAAAGGGAGTTTCTAGATCATTTTCCTAGATAATGAGCTAGAGTCGACAAAAGTGATCATTGAAGGAGGGCCATAATGTTTCCCACATCATCGACACGAAACATAAGATTTTGCAAAGTTGGCAAGAGTGATTCAGGATTGTTGGAGAAAATTCAAACTGGGTGTAAGTGGTTTGAATTGCATATGGGACTTCTCTTGAACATATAGGCAACACGAGTCCGGACTTTGGCAACATTTGATTGAACATAGGATCAGAGGTCATTATGACAATAGGATATGATTATGAGAGGCAAATGGATTTCCCAAACCTAGTAAGACAAGTGATGAAGTGAGGATAACCCAAACCCAACACAAGATACAGATAAGTGTCATGTTCAAGAGCGACATACTTCCTTTATACAAAATACAAGATATATGTTTACTTCCATTTTCCCCCCACTATTTCTAGTGAGTATCTCTTTATTTTTAATCCCAAGCTTGAAGAGGATACCACATCCTTGTAACTCGACATCTTTTTAATGTTTATAGAGTTTGAAAAAGAGGCAAAAAGAAAAATCCAAGTGTCCCTTTTCATATAGTCTCTTAAGTCTCAAAAGGTAGAAAACAATACTCAAGAGAACCTATTAGCCATGTTCGACTAAGGTATCCCTTTTTCGTACATTAGTCTAACTCAGTCTGGAAAAGGGTTAAACTTATACTGATTATACATCTTTTCATTTACTTTTACGAGTTTGAAAAGACAAGTACTCGACAATCTTTTCATATTTTTGGAGTCTAAAAAGAGTTGAAAGAGGACTCCACCTGGAGGAATGAGTGGTATAAAAGGATAGCGACTGGTTCTAGTGAGGATGGAACTTCTCAAAACATGTAAAGGTCAAGAGGTTGGCTAATAAGATCACTCATTGTAGATGTTCCTCAAGCAAGGGTAAAACAATCAAGTGAAAGTGTATGATCAGCCAAAGATATGGTGATGATGGAATGAAAAAAACAAGGCTCATTTGGAAAAAAACAGGTTGATAAAAACGACAATCATGAGAGATAAAGTGGGAATGGTTTCATTTTACACAATCTTAAAACATGGGAAATTATGCTTGAGTATAATTCAAGATGGTTTCAATTTTTCACAAGCTTGAAACATGGGAAAAAACTATGCTTGGATTTTGTTTCATTTTTACACAAGCTTGAAACGGATACAAACTATGCTTGGATTTGGTTTCATTTTTTCACAATCTTGAAACAAAGTTAAACTATGCTTGAGATAAGTTTGCATGCCCCTAGCATAATGAAAGAATTCAAGGACATGCACCCCCAGTTTCATTTCATTCACCTATGTATACTATTGGTTACTAACAGGTGGATGGAATGAAGGTTCACTTACGAGATCAAGTGAAAGACTCGATTGGGAATTTACAAGATCTAATCAAAGACTCAAATTGGAAGGGGATTTGTTTCATTTTTTAACGAGCTTGACACAAGTAAGGAATTATGTTCATGACACCTTGTTTCATTTTTTAACGAGTTTGACACAATTAAAGGAACTATGCTATGACACCTTGTTTCATTTTTTAACAAGCTTGACACAAGAAAAGAACCATGCTCATAGGGACCTATTTCATTTTTTAATGATGTTGACATAGTAAAAGAACTATCCTCATGACACCTTGTTTACAGCCTATAATAGGTCATAACTTCCAAAAGGTTCTCATCGGATGGGACAACAATGCTATGGAAGAGATATATGTCAAGTGATCTAATGGAAATATCATGTTCCAATGCCCCAAATACACGAGGCACTATATCACTGACAAGATCATCAATAGGCGCAGGCGTGGAATAGGTGGCCACATAATTAACCTGTGGTGGGGGTGATGCAACTTGCATACAAGGACAATTTAGGTAATATGGTTGATTGAGAGTCAAATTAGGATCAATGAACGAAAGCTTACCACTGGCCATAATTCTTCCTTCATGCGGGAAACATATGACATGAAATAGACAAGAGACAAGAGCTCCCATGACATAAACATAGTCACGACCGGGGAGTAAATGAAAATCCAAATGGCCGTGGACAACCATCATGAAGATATAAACGATTTTTCATCCCAAAGTAATAGAAAACTTCAGAAGGATCCCTAAGGGATGACTGGTTCCTCTATAAAAGATAACAGATTCTGGGTAACACACACAAGTTGCGGAGAACCTAAAGCTTGCCAAGTAGTTGAGGACAAAATACTAACATATGCACCTTCATCTATGAGTTTCCATTTTTTTTGCAGGAAATCCTTTCTGCAGATAGAAACGATCCCTCTAGTCCTATGGGAGGATCTAGCAACAAACTAGACAAATACGTGCAAACTTTCCTAGTTTGTATAAGAAAATACAAAGGAGGATAGATGACCTACCTCACTCTGATGCTAACATCTGTTGATGTTTTCCTTGGTCTTCTTACTTCCAAGTTCAATCCTCTCTATGCCATTGTGGATGAATACCTACAAGAAAGATCAAACAGAGACGATAAAGGCATACATAGCATAATTCATTCTAACAAAAACTATGTGACAAATCAAGGAGTATCACACAAAATGAGTAATGATTTACACATTTATTGAAAGAAAACACATACTGTATTATTAATAGAAAGTAAAGGGAATCATTACAACTACTTAAGCCTTGATATTGGAATCCTCCTCTGGATGAGTTTCCAAGTCCTAGCCAAGACCTTCAAGCACTCCTTTCTCCTTAGCAAAATGGGCAACATTTAGGCATAGTTTTAGCATAGGAGAGAAACCAAGCAATAACCAACCATTAGCTAACCAAAAATAGATGGTAGCGGTTTTATTTATAGGAAAGGAGAGGGAGTTGAAGATCCATAAAAGGAGGAAGAGGTTCCACATTTCAAGGGGAATATCCATGAAAGTAGGATTAAGAACCAGGAATGGGAGGTCTCGCTCTAATCCTCATTCAACTGCAACCAGCTCGTCATTATCGATACTTCTAGTAGGAGAAGCGTCTCCTCCAATTTAGGAAAAAAATCATGAAGAGGGTCAACGTGGATTTTCCTATCAGAATGCACACTGCTAGTGATAGTCACTAGTTAGACAAAAGGTTACCAACAAGGGTTTGTTTGCTAAAAGTAGTGTTGAGCTTGCAAAACAAGGTTTTGGACAAGTTCTTCACAATTTCTTCAAGGCAGGTCTTCTTCTTCCTTCTGGGATGTTTCTGAACATGTTTCATGGTGAATCCATTGTTTTTTATAGCTTTCGTCACTTTTCAATACTTGCAACATTGATGACACAAAGTGAGAAACTTAGGATATGAGACTAGGAGTGCGACAAAATACTGTATAACATTCCCACGTGCTAAATGTGTTTTTCCCGACCATCTTTTGCATTTTGTGGTACATTTTCCTATTGAATGTGGCCAAATATGCTTTTATCTTTCTTTTTAGCTGCATCAACCTTCGGCCTTCATTCCGGGCCATCACCCAAGGTGTGGGCAAGGGGAAGGGGCAAGCTAAACCTATGTGGAACCAATGGAGGGATGTGGACCCAGGTGGGAGAAATGATGAATGGGGTAATAATGAGTGGAAAGAGGGTAATATAAGAGGATAAAGGGAGCGGGACCACGCAACCCAAATCAGGGTTTCCCATGAAATACCATCACTAGATCCAAATGGTCAGTAAAAGAGATACCATGGGACTAGAATCCAAGGTTAATACCCAAAAGGGGTCTAGGGGACAAGAGCACATACCTAGCCCATTCTTTCCACCGAATCCTTCCATTAATCCATGCTTAGAAGTATCCATGATAAGAAAAATACAATACTTAATTACCAAATGACAAGGCATACCTTTAGGTTCTGGAGGCCCACATTTAAATATACGATCATGGATGATGAGCGAGGGACCACATGGCTGGCTCAGGTGGTAGAGAAATGGCACAATGAGATAGTTGGTGATTGCAAGGGGCTGCTGGCTATTGGTTGAGGACCATCTTGGAGAAAACAATTTCTCCTAGGGATATCACCCACAAAATGGTGGGTAACACGTACCAAATTGAGCCGAAGGTGTAGAACAAGCCAAAGGTACCGAATTGAGTCGAAGGTGTAGAATTGGCCGAAGGTATTGAACTAAGATGAAGGTACCTAACCAAGTCGAAGGTGTAGAACCTATTGAAGGTATTAAATTGAGCTGAAGTTGCAAAATAAGCTGAAGTTGTAGAACTGAGCCAAAGGTGAAAAATAGGACGAAGGTATAGAACTGAGCTAAAAGTGTAGAATAGGTCAAAGGTGCATAATTGGAGTAACACACTGAAGGGTCAATGTAGTTGTGCGAGTTGCAGGGTTGAGGTTGACAGGTTGAAGTTGCAGGTTGTAGGTGGTTGGTACAGGTTCAAGGAAGGACTTGTTGGAAGGGTTGACTTGGTACGAGGAGAAGGACATGGTCTAGGGTTGGGTCTTTATCTCTCATTTGAAGTGGATTCTAAGAAGAGAAGAGTTTTTGGGTTTTTCCCTTGGAGGGGTTTTTCCCTAGCTTGGAGCCTAATTTATGTGTCATATGTTGTTGTTTCATTCTTGATATTTGTTTGATGAAAATTTCTAACTAAAGAACAAAAGAAGAATAACGAACTTCACAAGAAAGTATTAAGGCAAAAAGGAAAATAAGAATTACAAGCTTCCACTTTACATTTTCTGACATACGGGACAAGGTACTGTGCAGTAGGAAGATTCAGTTAGCAAGAATGGTAGGATTAAGCACTGTAACTACACAATGTGTAGTGACTGAGGAGATGACTTTAGGTATTGTGTAATTGAGATCACCAGTGACCTAGAGATGGACGTACTATCCACTAAAAATGTGTAATGCACAATAGGATACACACTTGGTAAAAGGATTGCGCAGAGGATTGAGGTAAGTGGTAGAAGGTTAGGTCACAATACCTTGGGGATGCCTAGTACACAATGAAGGGAAGAGAAGCTTTGTATTGATAATTTTATCACTACAAAGAGATAAATAAGTCCTCATTGTTAACTATAAGTTCTCAATTCACAATACAGGGCAAGATTGATCAAGGTTTAATGCACTAAGGTAGTACAAGCATCAAGGGTTCAATGAATGTGCTCTGAAGGTGCTCAATGCGCAGTAAATGGGAGTTATCCCTAAAATAGGTTCAATTCACAAGTATAGGAGGTGA